>QXTE01000319.1:1248359-1262844 GCA_003942145.1 Platysternon megacephalum
CAGGCAGGGTCCTGGGGAAGCCAGAGGTCCTGCACGCACCCCCCACTTCGCAGTCAGACGTGACTCTCAGCCAGCCAGTAAAACAGAGGTTTATTAGATGACAGGAACACGGTCTAAAACAGAGCTTGCAGGTACAGACAACAGGACTCCCTCAGTTAGGTCCATCTTGGGGCCCCAGGGGGGCCAGAGCCCCGTCTGGGCACCCCTCCGTTTCCCCAGCCAGCTCCAAACTGAAAACCCCCTCCTCCTCTGGGCTTTGTCCCTTTCCCAGCCCACCTGACCTCTTTGTCTCCAACACCTTCAGTTGGCACCTTTGCAGAGGAGGGGCCCAGGCCATCAGTTGTCAGGAGACAAAGTGTCAGGCATTTATGTACACTGGCCCTTCGCTCTGCAACAACCATACACCCTTATCCCACCACCTAGATACTTAAGAACTGCATAGGGGAAACTGAGACACCCACACAGTATTCAGAGGAAACATTAAGAACATTCCCACTTCGTCACACAGAGGTCATGGGTCTATTGCAGGAGTGGGTGGGTGAGGTTTTGTAGCCTGCGATGTGCAGGAGTTTCAGACTAGATGACCATGATGGTCCCTTCTGGCCTTAAGGTCTATGACAGAAGAGAGAGGGGGTTCCCTGAAAGCTCAACCATGGCAGCAAACAGCCACCTATAAGGAATAATGTAACAGTGGAGATACAAGTTGCATGCAACTGGATGGGTGCCTGTGACTTTCTTCCTACCAGCTAAATGACTGTCTACGTTGATTGCATTGTCACATCTTGCACATGAAAGACTTGGTATCATCTTGGCACAGAAGTAAGATGAATGATTGCCTTAGGGTACCAGAGACAATCCAAAGGAAGTGGTGTAAGGTACAATTTTTGCATCAGGCTTGCCAGCACTGATCTGTGCCAGGATAGAACAATAGCAATAAGCGGTTTCCTCAACAACCCAATGGCTTATTTAAATGATGCAAGGCTGGGGGCCAATACTGGGTGACTTACAATAAGGCAGTGTGCTTTCCAGGACTGCAGTGATGGAGAGGGAAGGCTTAGCTAACCAAACTACCCTGGAGCCAAAACGATAGGGTGGCGGCAGAAGAACAAGTTTCAGACACAAGGGTGCAAGTTCTGTATTTTTGCCATTACTGCCTATTAAAATCTTTAAACAAAAAACCCTGGCCATCCCCAATTCTAAAGGCAGGGTGAAGAAGAAGGGAGGCCGTAGTAGCATACTGAAAGGCCAATTCTGAATATGTATAAAACATCATTGTCTGGGGTTTCTTCCAGACACTGAGGGTAAGAGATGATTATCCCCTGACAGAAAAGGCCTGCTTCAAAGTCCATGGGAATCCTTCCATTGACTTCAGGGGGCTTTGAAACAGGGGCAGAGACACTAGACAGGAGAGAGTTGGAGGAGAGGATGAAATTTCTGTAGGGGAAAAGTGCTGAATGTGATAGAAAAATGTCCAAATAAAATGTTTCTCCTGCTGAAGTAGGGAGACTTGGGCTGAGGGTTAGCAGTGCCATGAGAAAAAGACAGAGGGAGCCTAGGAAAAACACCAGCCAAGAGAAGCTCAAGAGGCCTAAGCCTATGGAGGTGTCCTTGCTTCCCATCCTCAGGTTTCACATAGCTCAGACTGAGGCCTGCCTCGTTCTGTGGAGCTCCATACTTGGCCAAGTTAGGTTTCTTCAAGGCCTGGTACGAGGCCTCTCTGCTTTTTGACTAGTTTCACTCCTAACTTGGACTCTGCCAAGGCCACCAGGATTAACCCCCTTAATGATTTTATAGCTCTTTTAAAATAAGATTAATAATCATGGCTGTGATGGGTTGGATCACAGAAACCCCCTTGGGAGCTGCCAACTGATGTGCAACGGTTACCTCTGTTTCTGTTTTCCCTGCCACCTCAGTGGCTTCAGCACCCTGTCTTGCTGAAGCCAGACACACCCGTCTGCTCCAACACAGACCCAGGGTCTGAATTACCTGCCCCAAAGCTGCAGGTTTACCTGAAAACAGCTCACAGAAGTGTGCTTGTCTTTAGCACTCAGATGCCCACCTCCCAATGGGGTCTAAACCCAAATAAATCCGTTTTACCCTGTATAAAGATTATACAGGGTAAACTCATAAATTGTTCGCCCTCTATAACACTGATAGAGAGATATGCACAGCTGTTTGCTCCCCCAGGTATTAATACATACTCTGAGTTAATTAATAAGTAGAAAGTGATTTTATTAAATACAGAAAGTAGGATTTAAGTGATTCCAAGTAGTAACAGACAGAACAAAGTAAGTTACCCAGCAAAATAAAATAAAATGCGCAAATCTATGTCTAATCAAACTGAATACAGATAATCTCACCCTCAGAGATGCTTCAGTAAGTTTTTTCTCAGACTGGACACCTTCCAGGCCTGGGCACAATTCTTTCCCCTGGTACAGCTCTTGTTCCAGCTCAGGTGATAGCTAGGGGATTCTTCATGATGGCTCCTCCCCCCCTCTGTTCTCTTCCACCCCTTTATATATCTTTTGCATAAGGCGGGAATCCTTTGTCCCTCTGGGTTTCCACCCCCCCTCACTGGAAAAGCACCAGGTTAAAGATGGATTCCAGTTCAGGTGACATGATCACATGTCACTGCAAGACCCCAAGCCTTCATTCCTCCCAGCCTGACTCACAGGAAGCCTTGCCTGCAAACAGAGCCCCAGTCAATTGTCCTGGTTGATGGGAGCCATTAAGATTCCAAACCACCATTAATGGCCCACACTTTGCATAATTACAATAGGCCCTCAGAGTTATATTTCATATTTCTAGTTTTAGATACAAGAGTGGTACATTTATACAAATAGGATGATCACACTCAGTAGATTATAAGCTTTGTAATGATACCTTTTGCATGAAGCATATTCCAGTTACATTATACTCACTTATCATGTTTTATAAAACTATTCCAATTACATTATATTCACTTATTATGTTTTTACAAAACCATATAGACTGCACAACGTCACAAACCCCCTTAATGATTTTATAGCTCTTTTAAAATAAGATTAATAATCATGGGCCTCAGTTCCACACCTCATCAGAACAATGGCACCTCCATCAGCCCCTGGCATCATGCCATAGCCCTGTTTCAACACTGACTCAAAGAGAACGGAGTGACTCCTAGTGAATTAACACCACTGTTTTCTGTACCTCCTGGGTTTTGCCCACAGATCCCCCTACTCAGCACTGAGCAGGCCTGATCCTTCTGAAGTTATGACATGTAATGTTAGGTCTCAGCTTGTATCCCTTATGGGGTTGGTGATGGGACAAAGCACCAGAGTGACTAGGGGCCAGGACTACACCTGTACAAAGATGATGATGTCACCTGCATGAGGGGAGAGTGGGGATCTGTTGCTCTCTAGTGGCTGATTCACATGGATGTTAATGAGTGTGCCACAGCCACTCCCTAGAGATGGTTAGTCCTTTAGCTCAGAAACTCCTGGTTTTTGCTCTGAAGATCATGGAGTTTAAATCTCAGTGTGGGCCCAAGCAGGGGCAGTTAAAATTGTAAATCAGAGATTGACATACAGGGCAAAGGGGTGCAAAGCAGTGGGACCAGAAGACCAGACTAGCAGCATGTGTTGTAGGTCAGAGTTAAAGGTACTAGCAGAGCTGTAGGGGAGGCTTGTTTGGCAGCTGCTTGCATCAGGCTCAGGACCCCGTTCTCAATTCCCCAGTCACGGGAGCAGTTTCTCTACATACCTTGCCTGCTGCAAAGATAAAGCATCTTTGAATGAGTTTTCCATCCCTCCACCGATGCACCCCCCCAGCGTTCACAACACAACAGGGAAGTGGGGAAGAAGCAGAGACAGAGTTACCAACTCTCATCATGTTAGTGTGAGTGATGCAATAGTTTGTGCTTTTCTTAAAGCTCCAGCTCCTGGAGTCATGTGAACATACCAGAACATCAGCTTTCCTTTTTAAAAAAAGGGTTTCTAGCCCTCATCTTTTTGTTTTATGTTTGTATGATGCCTGGCACAATGGGGTCCTGCTCCATGACTGGAGCTCTTAAGCATTTCAGTAATACAAATAAATAATAATAATAATGGTTGTAGAGAGAGAGAAGCTTGAAAGCATGACCTCTGCAGATTCAAAAGCCAGAAAAGCATTTTAAAATAGCCACAAAGTTGTTATTTTTAAAATCTCATGATTTTTAAGGGAAGCTCATGAGTTTGGGGGGCCTCATGATTTTTGAGTGCTCAGGGCTGGCGATACTCTAGGCAGTGAGAAGGGTTGAAAGAGCAAGGGAGATGAGATGGAGAGCCCCAACCCCAAATAGGCAAAAATCATGAGATTGCTGCAAAAATCATGAGATTTTTCAAAAAATACACTTTAGGGTTTTTTCATAGGTTCATGGATTTTAAGACCAGAAGGGACCCTTAGATCAACCAGTCTGACTGCCAGCATAGCACAGACCAGAGAATGTCACCTTGTTACCTCTGCATTGAGCCCAATAACTTGTGTCTGAGTAAAGCATCTTCCAAACAGGCCACCTGCAGGCTGGTCTACACTAGAAAGTAGGTTGACCTAGGTGTGTCCCTCAGGGCTGTGAAAAATTCACCCTCCTGAGAGATGTAGTTAATCCAACCTATCTCCCAGTATAGATGCCATGAGCTCACTGGAAGAACTCTTCCATCGTCCTAGCTACCACCTCTCTTAGCGGTGGATTTACCACAGCAACAGAAGTACCCCTTCCATTGCTGTAGTAAGTGTCAGCACTACAGGGCAGCACTGCAGCTGTCGTGTTTCTAGTGTAGACATAGCCTGATCGAGAATCCACCACTTCCACTGGCAGTCTGTTCCAAGGGTTAATCACCCGACCCGTTAAAAATGTGTGCCTTATGTCTACCTTGCCAGGGATGGTGGGTGAACCACGGGCTTGGGGAGGCTAGCCCACCCCTTCAGCCTGAGGCCCCCCAGCTGCCAGCCCCCCCCCTTCCCAATCCCAGGTTGCCTGAGCACCACCAGCCCTAAAGCACCAGGGCGCGCACACACACATGGAGCACCAGGCAGGCTGCCCCCGGAGCACTGGGTGGGTGGGTTGTCCCCCCCACAGCACCAGACCACTGGGCAAGCATCAGGCAGCCCTCCCTTCCCCCCCAGCCCTGGAGCGCTGGGTGGCACGGCCCCAGCCACCCAAAGTCCTAGCCGCCCCAGCTAGGGTGACCAGACAGCAAATGTGAAAAACTGGGACAGGGGGTGGGGGGGTAATAGGAACCTGTATTAAAAAAAAAGACCAAAAAATCTGAACTGTCCCTATAAAATCAGGACATCTGGCCACCCTAGCCCCAGCCCAGCAGGCTTCCTGGAAGAGGAGCAGCTGGCTTGCCTGGGCTGGGGCCAACTAGCAGCAGCAGGAGGGGGCCTTGGGGCAGAGCGTGGGCAGGACCATGTGGGGCTGTTTGCGGAGGTATAGCCTTCCCAGGCTATTATACGTGCCACCCATGGATTTGGCTGGCTCCAACTTCCAACCACTGGATCTTGTTCCACCTTTCTCCACTCAATTAAAGAGCCCTTTAATAGCCAATCTTTTCTCCCGATGAATGTACTTGTGCAATGTAATTGAGCCACTTCTTGATCTCCTTTTTGATAAGCTAAACTGACTGAGCTCTTAAGTCTCTTGCTATCTGGCACTTTTTCCAGCTGACAAATTGCATTTGTGACTAGTGTTCTCTGTACCCACTCCAGTTTTTCAATAACCCAATCACACAGAACAAGAAAGAAAAAGGCCTCATTCAATACCATGGCCACCCACACACTGACTAGACCTTGTGCCTGCCCACTTCCCGGACCCCCATAGGATACACTGACTAGACCCCTCAGATTACAAGGCTGATTCTCACACTTGTTCTCAGGGGTATAGGTCTGAGACCACCCATTGAGGGCATGGATGTTCCAGGCACCTGATTCTCTCCCAGGTAAGCTATTCAGGTGCCTGGGACATCCATGCCCTCAATGGGGGGTCTCAGACCTATACCCCTGAGAACAAGTGTCTCTGTTTCACCAGCTGTTATCCAGGCAACTTGGCCTACTGATTTTTGGGGCACTTGGGGTGTGCTTGAGCCCTGTTTTCAAGCTTTTCTCTGCAACTGTGAGGGCAAAAAACTTACTTTTATTTTGAAGGCACACTGAGGTTCTCAGCTAGTCCCTTGTTTCCAGGAGATGGGGCTTGAAATAAAACATCAGTTACTTAGGGCTGAAGGGTTCAATGGTTTTGTTTCCCTTTCACCCTGAGCTTTGCACTTTTCACCTGGCCCCTCCCCAGCAGCAGGCAGCTCCCCAGGTGCTGCCTCTCTGCTCATCTGATTCACACCCCCGCCCCCTCCCCTCCCCTCACCCTAGAAAGCACCAGTCCCACAGCTTCCCCACTTATGAGAAGTGACTGTTGGGCAGGGCTTCTTTCTTAACATCTTCAGCTATGGGGTTGGGCTGTAGGTATTTTGTGGGCTTAGTGCTGCTCTGGTCTGTGGGGACAGCCCTTGGGCAGGGGGACTTCCGCAGAGTCAGTTTCTCTGTCTTGCAACATGGGTATGAGTGTGGAGACTATGGGATGCAGCTGCTGGTTTTTCCCAGCCAGGGCCGCACTGTCCGCTTCAAAGTTGTGGGTAAGTAGCTGCCTGGCTGTTCTCTTAGACATGCAGGAGGGTTTTATGGGTCTCCTGTGAAAACCTCTTACTTACACGGTATGTAATGAGACCTTCTTTTTCCCTTCCTAAAGTTCCTACTCTAGTGTGTTTCGTGGTAGCCTGGCTGTTGCCCTCAAATCTTGAGTACCCTGATCTCCTGAAGTAAGAGTATGTGACTTCTGTCCCCTGGAGAAAAGACTGGAGTTACCTAGTTGGATTCAACTGTTGGGGGCTAAGTCTTTCCTCACAAGAATCCTGATGGATTTTACCCTCTGCTATTTTTTGGGTCACAGAGGGAACCATGCTGGGGGGAAACTGTAGAAGGACATAACAAAATGTGGCTAGGTATCCCAAACTCTGGTGTCCCAAACTCTGGTGTAACTCAGCCCTCTGAGTTCCAGACACCTGAATCCCGTGTCCTTTCTGGGTTATCACCTCACTGTTGTCATGCACAAGTATGGGATGGCCTGGCCACTATCGGCACTCCTGGCTGTAGGTCAGGCTTGGTAAATGAGGGCTGTCCTGTACTTCTTGAGCTGCTTACCACCATGCTAAAGCTCCACTAAACTGAAGGATGTGACAAACAGTCGCTGTTCCAAACATGGCTACTTGGCAAAGCTTCATCGTGGGCTTTAACTCTTCCTTACCCATGACATGTATGACTCTCTCCACAGATGAGTTTGGGACACCCTTCGAAGTTACCAACTGCTCCATTTGTCTCCATTGGGTCACATCTGGCGAGCAAGGAGTGGTGATCCTCTTGGCTGGCTACAATGGCTGCCATGTTCAGAAGAAGGTGAGGGGGGGTTCGCACATATACCTGAGCAACTACAGAAGCTGTAGATAGGGCCATACCTGCTGCCCCAGCAGCCTGGGCAGATTGGGGGAGGGGAAGGCTGTGCTTAGCACCTACAGACAGTCTGTTGTGCCACAATACATACTGACTGGCATCTCTTCGTTGCAGGATGGCCGTAACCACCTACAGGTCCGAGTGGAGGAACTATTGAGCACCGGGGCCATCGCTGCCACCCGTGACGTGACCATGACCTGCCCCAAGCCCACTGAACATGACTTAACCCCAGAGGAGACCATGCGCTACGTGCCGCAGCCGGGCCTGGTGCGCCCGGTGCCCCAGCCGCAGCCGGGCCTGGTGCGCCCGGTGCCCCACATCTATCCTCCACTAAGGAACATGGGTATGTCATCTTGTGTGATGGCCTTCACTGGAACTGTTCCTTGTCTCCTCCTCACAGCTGCTATGTTGTTAGAATTGATAGTGGTCGTGTCTCAGGGGAAAGGGGGTTGAGTGATGTGGCTTATTTCTCCCACAACAATAGAAAAGGAACATGAGACAACACAGGAAATTCTGTCACTGGTGCCTGCTTGATGACCGGCCACATCCTGTACCTGTGAGGCCTGGCATGGGGCTCTGTGTACATGGTAGTTTGAGGCAACCTGTGGTGTGAGGATACTGGAATGACTGGGGATCTGGAGTAAAAGGCTATTTGAAGGGGTGGGGCAAGTATCTGGTGACTTGGCAGCTGGAGTAATGGAGCAAACAAATGGCTAAGTTTGATGGATCATCTAAAGGATTTTAGGGAGGGCCAACTGTGATCCCTTCAGAGGATCTCCAGCTCTCCTTAATCCATACCCTGCTGTTCTAGGTGCCCATCTCACACAGGAGCAGTGCCGCGTGGTGACTGGGAAGATCCCGTGCCGAGATGCCCCAGGCCGAGCTGCTTGCTCCCAGGCTGGCTGCTGTTATGATGAGACTGACCCAACTACCCCCTGCTACTATGGCAACACAGGTAGGAGACCTGGCCTTGTGTTGGCTCATGGAGCTCTTTGCTATCTCTGTCCTGGGAAGCCTGGCAATACGCTCTCGGTGGAGATTGGTCACCACCTATTAATGTGGTGAACTAGGCTGGGATTCAGCTGCTGCTCTAGGACTGCTGTCTCAAGTGGGAACTACTGCCATGTACCCCTTACTCAGGGCTGCAGTGAGCGCCAGTCACATGCAGACTGAGTTACTTCCCAGAGCATGGTTTTGCTGATCTGTCTTGAGTAAAGCAAGACTAACACCAAATGTGTGGCAAAAGAGAGCAGCGAGGGAGCACAGCCTGGCATCCACAGATTTGAGGGTGAGAAACAGCCTGTGTGTGTAGATCCTACACGACACACATTCTGCTGCTACCTGACTAGCAGAGGAACCTAATTTTCTAGCTCCGTGGGGTTGCATTGTAGGTTAGTATGGCCTGGAACCTGTTTCCAGAGCTCTACTGATTCTTGACAGATACAAGCAGCTGCCCTACAAGGAATATGAAATACTGATGTCTCAACAATCACTATATAAACCAGGGTGGGATCCAGGACTCCTGACCCATCGTGTTCCAAATCTATTACTCTGTCCTCTGTACTTAACCTGCTCCCTTGTGTTGCAGTCACTATTCAGTGCCTTGTGGATGGTCACTTTGTTCTGGTGGTCTCCAGGGACATGTCTGATCACCCCATCATCCTGGACAGTGTCCGGCTAGCCTATGCCCAAACAGGGTGTGATCCCATCAGAATGACAGAGGCTTTTGTGATCTTCCGCTTCCCCCTCATGCAGTGCGGCACCACAGTCCAGGTGAGGACACTCCCTGTGGAAGCCAGGGAGAGTGCTCTGCTCAGGGTCTTGGGGGACTAACCCACCCTATGTCTCAACTCTGCCAGGTGATTGGGGACAAACTGATCTATGAGAACCAGCTGATCTCTGGCATTGACGTCCAGACTGGGCCAGACGGCTCCATCACCCGGGACAGCACCTTCATGTAAGTTGGCCTGCTCCATGCTTGAAGGGCTGGTGTTGGAGAAGTAACTCCAACCTTCCCATATCCCAAGGGGACAGGAATAGGCTGCTTCACTGACTAGTGAGATACTGTGAGCCCTCCATTCCCTACTTCAACAGCCTCTCCTGTCCAGAAGGTTTCCCAAGCATCTTGCAGACTAAGCTCACTTCAGAAGGTGGCTGACCCTCTTCTGAGGTGCAGTGCACCATCTACCTAACAGCATATAGAAACAACTGCTGTAACGGGCTCATCTAGGGACGCAGACCAAAAGTACCCTCTGTTCATGGCACTTGGTATGCCAGGAATGAGATTTGACTACAAGTGAGCAGGTGCTTCGCCCCCATGTGGCCATGCTGAGGCACTCTTGCTTAGTCCCTGAGTTGTAGGGAAGAACATCTGAGTTGCTGGAAGGGTTGATGCACTGGCATCCTTGGATGTCTCCAATCCAAGTACTGATAGGGCCTGACCCTGCTTGTCTGAAGTGCTAATAAGGTCACTGCCAGAAGCTGTATTAGCTCAATCTGAATTCATTAAGCATCAGCCCGACCCCGACACACACACACACACCCATCTCCTCCCTCTGCTCTCTCCTGTGCAGCTTCCATGCTCGCTGCATCTACAATGCCAGTGACTTTCTGCCAGTCCAGGTGGAGGTCTTCTTGCCCCCCACACCTGCTCCAGTCACCCAGGCAGGACCCCTCCGACTTGAGCTGCGCATTGCCACAGGTAGGCAGCCCCTTTGACTCCAGCACAGAGATCCCATCCCCTGAAGGGATATAGGCGTCTCAGCTCTGCTCTCCTCCTGCCCTCTCCCCACACAGACCTGAGCTACAGATCCTATCTCACGGAGAGACACTACCCTGTGGTGAAGGTACTCGGGGACCCTATCTACGTGGAGGTTCGCATCCTGCAGAGAACAGACCCTAACCTGGTTCTGTCTCTCCACCACTGCTGGGCTACTCCAAGCGCAAACCCCCTGGAGCAGCCACAGTGGCCCATCCTGGTGGACGGGTGAGTGAGGTGCAGGCATCCTAGTGGCTATTAGTGGAGGAAAGAATAGTGCTTGGTCAGAATTGAACAGTGTCCCTTTTTGCTCTCAGGTGCCCATTCTTGGGAGACAACTATAGAACCCAGCTTGTGCCCGTGGGCTCTGAGCTGCCCTTTCCAACTCACCACCAGCGCTTCATCCTCTCCACCTTTGCCTTTGTGGACTCAGCCTCCCAGATAGCGCTTGATGGAGAGGTAAGGATGGCCTGAATCTACTCAGGGGTGGGAAGGGTCCTTTCCTGGTCAGGCAGGGACCTGCATCCTCTGTGCTCCTCTTGTAAAGAGCAATGTCCCCACCTTCTGTGAAGCTTGCCTCTAGATGAGGCCATGGCCAAGTGGGAGGATGTGGCTTTAAAAACTTCTTCTTTCTTTTCTTTCTCTCCCCCCCAACCTCCTCCCCCCCCCCCCCCCCCCCCCCCCCCCCCCCCAGCATCAAGCTGAAGGAATTGGTTCCCTTGATCTCACTGGCCTATGATGCTCCTAAGTTAACACCTTGCTTGAGTGGGCAGCCATTACCCCCAAAATGGGCACAGCATCATAATAGTTGCTTTAGGGACACAGTCCCTTGAACTACATGTGATCCAGGTTGTATATGAACAGTGACCAGCTGGGAGTCTCTGCATCTCAGATGTTTAATGTCCTAGCTCCAGCTGGCTAGTGGATAATGCTCCCCAGGATTTCTCTCACGTTGGAGAGAATATCCACTTACCAGCATCAGGTGTCAACAGCCTCCATAGCATTGCTATACCTCAAGATACATGTCTGGTACCTTCACTGTGTACATAACCTCCTTGTCATGTAATGCACTGGGGCTGGTACTACCCTCTGCTGGATGGAATCTGTTCTGGTAAGCATCTTTCCAATGACCAGAGTCCAGCAAAGAAGATAAGCCCTACTGCAGCTAAATGGGTCCTCCATTTAGGCCATGTGATAGCAGCTATTATTCTGGAGCTGAAGGGCCCAAATTCCCTCCCTTGGTGCTGCCTATGTGCAGGGAAGCTTGTCACGATAGAGTTGCTACGTGTTGGGTCAGAGCTACTCTAACTCAATTTCCATTTGTGTGGATTTCAGGTGTACCTCTTCTGTAGTGCCTCTGCCTGCCGTCCCTCCCAGCTGGAGCTCTGCAGGACCATGTGCCCATCAGGGGCTGCTATAAGTAAGTCTCTGTGGCTTCCACTGTGTACCAGTGGCAAGGCCTAACATCCATGTGGGTTTGAGAGCACCCAGCCCCACTGCTTCAAACAAATATTTGAGGACATCCTGAGGCATAACAGCTAGAACACTAACTGTTCCATTATATAGTCACTGCAATGTGAACTCAGCTGAATCCCTTACATGTGACCTGCCAAACTAGCTAGGTGCATTGTGAATTTGGAGGCAAGTACCCAGGCTAGATGGTACTATGGTCTACTCTGTAACTGCACCCTTGCTATGTAGGAACTGAAATGGGCCACTGGGATCCCCAGAACAGATTTCTAATATGGGCTACTCCTGCTAAAATTGCCTCTTACCACCTGATCCAAACCCCCAATGACCAACTCAGGAGGACGTACTGAGCGGAAGCCACTTATCTGGGCAGGTGGGTCTACAGTGGCCTCTGCCTCATCAAATACTGCGCTCTCCACCTAACCTTGGACAGCACTGGAGAGCTCTCTGAAGACAACTCCTTAACTCTCCCCTTTCCATCTTCCAGGAGGCCGCCGGTTTCTGCATATTGGAAATGGGAATAGAGAGCCCCAGGACCTAGTGAGTTCTCACGGACCTGTGATCTTCCAGGAGAGTCCTGGGCCACGCAGAGAGCAAGTCTATGAGAACACAGGTGAGTTGTCCTTCCATCATGGTTAACTTGTCTCTTGCATAGTAGCCTGAGACCTGCAAGTCAATGCTGCCTCTAATGTGGGTACTACTCAATATGTGCTAAACGTTTCTGGGGCCACACATGGATGAGCAAGAAGTGATCATCTTAATATATAAGCTTATGTTGGTTGCCATAGTATGACTCCCAGGAGTAGAAGAACACTTCCTCCTGCTGTGGTGAGGGACAATCAACCCATCATTCAAAGCAAGGCAGACCCCAGTGGGGGCATAGAATCATAGAATATCAGGGTTGGATGGGACCTCAGGAGGTCATTTAGTCCAACCCTCTGCTCAAAGCAGAACCAATCCTCAACTAAACCATCTCAGCCAGGGCTTTGTCAAGCCTGACCTTTAAAAACCTCTAAGGGAGGTGGTGGAATCTCCTTCCTAGGTAACCCATTCCAGTGCTTCACCACCCTCCTAGTGAAAGGTTTTTCCTAATATCGAACCTAAACCTCCCCCACTACAACTTGAGACCATTACTCTTTGAATAACCCCTTGATGGTGACTTGCAAGCCAGGGAGACTGTGCCTACAATGCACTGGGCTGGTATCAGCACTGACCTCGTGATGGGGATAAATTCCATCCAGCACTTTCTTTATTGACTGACTGGAGCCTGCAAAGAATAGAAGTCTCCCCTGCTAGGAAGAGATGGGTGGTGACTTAATGCAGATGCTTGCCTGGTACACCGAGTTGATCAGGTGTAACCTCAAATGGATGTGGTGAAGGCCAACCCACTGTTAATGGTTAGTAACAGCATCACTGGGGCAAGGGTGCCTAGTCTTATCTGCTCTCACTCTCACTCACTATTGCCTTAACACCCTCTTTTCTTCCTCCCACAGACCCTATCTCCAGACTGGACCTGACTCCTATGCTTCTGGCTGTACTCTCTCTGGTGGCTCTGGCCTCCCTCATTGTTGTGACCCTGCTCTGCAGGAGAAAGGGCTGGATGACAAGATCCCAAAGCCTCCATAGTGGCTCACTGTCAAACAAGGGTGGAAAATAAAAACTGCTGAACTGCACTAGTGGCTTGTGGTGCACTTTGCGTCTGGAGGGAGGCTGGAGCCAGCAGCTGCTTTGTGGACTCTGCCTCCCAGGTGGTGCTTGATGGACTGGTAAGGGAGGGGCTAGAAATCTAACTAGGGGAGTCATTCCTACCATGCTCCAGGCTGGGATTGACGCCTCCTGAGCAGCCCTGGCTCTAGGCACTATCTACTCTGCTGGAACTCGTTTGTGGGGTGGCAGAGGGTAGATGTTGGGATGGAACAACTGCCTCCTCTATCAGGGGGAGACCCCTGATCTCCTTGCAGGTGGGGAAGGTAAACTAGCTACCTGAGTTCATGTTTCTTCCCCCACACCCCTGCTGCATGCTCTAGTGTGGCACCTGGCTGTTGGATGCCCAGCAGATGGCTAACCTGAGTAAGGGTCTCCTTGTGCCCTCTCGGTGCAGCATGGCTCCTCTTGTCACCACTCAGGCTGGTTCCTCTGAACAGAAACATTGTGGGTAACACTCTCCAACCTCTCTGGCCTCTATTGGAGTAGATCTGGTGTCCACCAGTGTACTTGTTCCATCCTACAGCGTCTGGAGGGCCATGGGAAGTATCTCCTAAACCCTGATAACCACAGTAATGGAAACTCCTCAAGCTCAGTGCTAGGGGCCTGTCTAACTTAGGACTGTTATCTGCAGGGTAAACTCTCCTTATCTCCTTCCCCAACCATGCTACACAGGAGGCTTCCCCTAGAAAGTAGGACCTCACAGCAGCTGGCTCAGTGCATTGGGCAGCCCTGGCCAGATCTAACTAGCTCCTAACTTGTGGGTTTCAGGTGTACATTTTCTGTAGTGCATCTGCCTGTCACCTCTCAGTTGGAGGCCTGCAGGACCACTTGTCCACCAGGGGCTGCTACAAGTAAGTCTGATCTATTTTATCTGTAGAGCAGGCAGGATGTGAGGCACTGTTTTACCAGCACCAGATCACTCCATCTCTGTGGATCTAAATACTAGAAGAGGGCACATTGTCATATGGTATGTAGAATCTCCTAATACAAGCATAGCCTTACTTCTCAGCAGAAGACTTGCATCTCAGCCATTTC
>QXTE01000320.1:15976-155877 GCA_003942145.1 Platysternon megacephalum
TGGTCTACACTACGACTTTAGGTCGAATTTAGTAGCGTTACCTCGATTTAAGCCTGGACTCGTCCACACAATTAAGCCCTTTTATTCGACTTAAAGGGCTCTTTAAATCGATTTCTTTACACCACCTCCGACGACGGGATTAGCGCTGAAATCGGTTTTGCCATTTCGAATTAGGGTTAGTGTGGCCGCAATTCGATGGTATTGGCCTCCGGGAACTATCCCACAGTGCACCATTGTGACCGCTCTGGACATCAATCTGAACTCGGATGCACTGGCCAGGTAGACAGGAAAAGCCCCGCGAACGTTTGAATTTCATTTCCTGTTTGCCCAGCGTGGAGAGCACAGGTGACCACGCAGAGCTCATCAGCACAGGTAACCATGATGGAGTCCCAGGATCACAAAAGAGCTCCAGCATGAACCGAACGGGAGGCACAGGATCTGCTCGCCATATGGGGAGATGAATCCGTGCTAGCTGAACTCTGTTGCAGTAAACGAAATGCCAAAACATTAGAAAAAGTCTCAAAGGGCATGAAGGACAGAGGCCATAACAGGGATGCACAGCAGTGCCGCGTGAAAATTAAGGAGCTAAGGCAAGCCTACCACAAAACCAGAGAGGCAAACGGAAGGTCCGGGGCACAGCCGCAGACATGCCGCTTCTACGCCGAGCTGCATGCCATGCTAGGGGGTGCAGCCACCAGTAGCCCAACCCTGTGCTNACCAGCTGCAAATGTTTCTCCTTCACAGAGGCTAGCAAAGATTAGAAGGAGAAAAAAAAAAAAAGCGCACTCGGGATGATATGTTCTCGGAGCTCCAGATGTTCTCCCACGCTGACAGAGCACAGCAGAATGCGTGGAGGCAGACAATGTCCGAGTGCAAAAAAGCACAATATGAACGCGAGGAGAGGTGGCGGGCTGAATCGAGTAAGTGGCGGGCTGAAGAGGATAGGTGGCGTCAGATTGCTGACAGAAGGCAAGAGTCGATGCTCCGACTTCTGGAGCATCAAACTGATATGCTCCAGCGTATGGTTGAGCTGCAGGAAAGGCAGCAGGAGCACAGACCGCCGCTACAGCCCCTGTGTAACCAACATCCCTCCTCCCCAAGTTCCATAGCCGCCTCACCCAGACACCCAAGAACACGGTGGGGGCCTCCGGCCACCCAGCCCCTCCGCCCCAGAGGATTGCCCAAGCAACAGAAGGCTGGCCTTCAAAGTAAGTTTTAAAGTTTTTAATTTTTTAAAGTTTTAAAGTGCAGTGTGTCCTTGTCCTTCCCCTTCCCCCACCCCACCCGGCGCTTCCCTCCTCCCCCCCCCCTCCTGGGGCACCTTTGCAGTTATCCCCCTATTTTTGTGATTAATGCATGAATGTGAAGTAACAATGACTTTATTGCCTCTGCAAGTGGTGATCGAAGGGGGGAGGGGAGGGTGGCTAGCTTACAGGGAAGTAGAGTGAACCGGGGAGGTGGGGGTGTTCATCAAGGAGAAACAAACAGAACTTTCACACTGAAAACCAGTTTCATGACTGGCCAGGCTACGAAGCTTCTCTGATGCGCACCGCGCCCTGCTGTACTCTTCTAACCACCCTGGTGTCTGGCTGCGCGTAATTAGCGGCCAGGTGATTTGCCTCAACCTCCCACCCTGCCATAAATGTCTCCCCCTTACTCTCACAGATATTGTGGAGCGCACAGCAAGCAGTAATAACAATGGGAATATTGGTTGCGCTGAGGTCTATCCGAGACAGTAAACTGTGCCAGCGCACTTTTAAACGTCCAAATGCACATTCTACCACCATTCTGCACTTGCTCAGCCTATAGTTGAACAGGTCCTGTCTACTGTCCAGGCTGCCTGTGTATGGCTTCATGAGCCATGGCATTAAGGGGTAGGCTGGGTCCCCAAGGATAAACTATAGGCATTTCAACATCCCCAACGGTTGTTTTCTGGTCTGGGAAGAAAGTCCCTTCCTGCAGCTTTTGAAACAGACCAGAGTTCCTGAAGACATGATCGTCATGTAACTTTCATGGCCATCCCACGCTGATGTTGGTGAAACGTCCCTTGTGATCCACCAGTGCTTGCAGCAGCATTGAAAAGTACCCCTTTCGGTTTATGTACTCGGTGGCTTGGTGCTCCGGTGCCAAGATCGGGATATGGGTTCCATCTATCGCCCCACCACAGTTAGGGAATCCCATTGCAGCAAAGCCATCCACTATGACCTGCACATTTCCCAGAGTCACTACCCTTGATATCAGCAGGTCTTTGATTGCGTGGGCTACTTGAATCACAGCAGCCCCCACAGTAGATTTGCCCACTCCAAATTGATGTCCGACTGACCGGTAGCTGTCTGGCGTTGCAAGCTTCCACAGGGCTATGGCCACTCGCTTCTCAACTGTGAGGGCTGCTCTCATCTTGGTATTCTGGCGCTTCAGGGCAGGGGAAAGCAAGTCACAAAGTTCCATGAAAGTGCCCTTACGCATGCGAAAGTTTCGCAGCCACTGGGAATCGTCCCACACCTGCAACACTATGCGGTCCCACCAGTCTGTGCTTGTTTCCCGGGCCCAGAATCGGCGTTCCACGGCATGAACCTGCCCCATTACCACCATGATTTTCACATTGCTGTGGCCCGTACTTTGTGAGAAGTCTATGTCTATTTCCTCATCACNCATGTACCCAGAATCACCCTGCAACACTGTTTTTGCCCCATCAGATCTCAACCCAGAATTCCAATGGGCGGCGGAGACTGCGGGAACTGTGGGATAGCTACCCACAGCTACCCACAGTGCAACGCTCCGGAAGTCGACGCTAGGCTCAGTACTGTGGACGCAGTCCACCGACTTAATGCACTTAGAGCATTTTGTGTGGGGACACACAATTGACTGTATAAAAATGATTTCTATAAAACCGACCTATAAATTCGACCTAATTTCGTAGTGTAGACATACCCTCAGTCTTCTCCTTTGTAATGGAGTCCTTTGTACATGGAGCAGAAAGGCAAAGATAAGCTTTGTTTTCATTCTGTTATTGGGGTGGAGGGAGATAAAAATGTTTTAATACACCTTCTCTTGTAATTGGGCAGTCTGTAAATACCACCACAATACCTCAGTCCTCAACAATAAATTGCTCTTGATGAAGTATTAAATTATTCCCCTTCTCAATGCTTCAGACAAATGAGAACCTATTGTGCGGATGTGAAATGATAGAAAGTTTGTTTGCAAGTAAGTACTTGTCAGAGGCTTGTGGTTTAAATTTTAACAGGTGGAACATTCCACTTGAATAAGTTGCCTTTAAAAGCAAATGAATGCTAAAGGGCTTTCTAGTCCCAACATTTTACCTCACAGCTTGGGAATTAACAGTCTATAGAGACTCTCTAAAATCAGGTCAAGAGTTATAGTGATTGTGTCCTGAGAAGTCACATGCAGTCTCCTACCCTGGATGCTTGGCAGCTGCTAGGTGAGACCTGGATATTTGGAAGGCAATTAAGATCCTAATTCAGCAAGATACTTTGCACATTCCTAGTGGACATGTGCAGTCCCATTAAGCAAGTAGATATATCCAACTGACTTTAAAGTTAGGCATGTGCTTAAGTACCTTGCTGAATCAGGGCCTAAGTGGGAGAAATGGGAGGCTCTTCAGAACTCTAAAGAATACAAGGAAGCCTCTAAGAGAAAAATCATGGCATGGAGGGGGGGAAATTACACTTAACCCTTTTCGTAACAGAAGGGAAACAGTTTATATGGAAAAGCTTTAAAACATTTTTTAAAAAGAAGACTTGAGATGAAAAGACAGTTATGCTAATTGTATGTTGCCTTAAATAGGGAAGACTACAGAAAGAGAGAGAGAGAGAGAGAGAGAGAGAGAGAGAATGAGAATATAATGCATTAATTCACATGGACAGTGAACTGATTTCCATGAGAAATTACCTCTTTAAATAGTACTTTCCAAAACTCTTGCATGTCAGTCATGGATTTATAGTAAAATTAAGTCTTTACAAGTACATAGTAATACATTGGTCACAGCAGGGAAGAAAATTATACAGTGTTCCTGAAGTTATTAGCATAAGTATCTCCAAAACTATTGTTATCTACCAAACAATAGCTTCTATTTCAAGCAAATACCAAGACTTTTATTCAGACTGTTTCAGAAAACATCATGATGCATCCCAAGAAAAGCATAAAGGCTTTACACTTGTATCTATTAGTGCAATGGAAAACAAAAAACATTTTCCAACTAAAATCAGCTATACAAGTTTCTGCTGTATTCAGCCACAGTACAAACCAGGTTCTGAGGAGTATCAAGAAAGAAAACCAAAATCCTTGGGGGAACAAAGGTTTGGAATAAGTGTAGGAGCAATGTATGACAAGTGTTGCTGTTTAGAAGCTGCTGAGGGCTCAGATCAGATGGAGGTTTGATATTCACAGACTCAAAAGAGTTAGACATAGAAGAGTTTCTTCAGATCAGTCTACCCATGCCAGATTGTTCAATAGGGAACTATTACTAGTATTAAATTGAGGCTGGAGAGCAAAAGTCCGGCATGATGGAGGTTCCACAGCTTAAGAGATGTCACTGTCAAAGATTTATGCAACAGAGCAAGTTTTCCCATTTCTTAATTTCATCCTAACCTCTTGTACCACCCAAACAGATAGAAATTGTAATAACCAATTAATCATGCACTACATATGTAAATCTTAACCATTTCTTGTACCAAAACTCTAGTACTTAAATCAACATCCAATTTCAGTCACACTAGAGCTACCACAAATACTATTGCTTCCCTGTGCTTCAATGAAGCACTTCTGCATATGACACAAAAGATTCCACTAGCCTCTTGGTATGTCTACACTGCAATTAAAAACCCATGGCTGGCATGGGCCAGCTGCCTTGGGCTCACAGGGCTGCTTAACTGCAGTGTAGATGTTTGGGCTCAGGCTGGAGCTCAGACTCCAGGACCCTGTGAGGGTCCCAGAGCTCAGACTGCAGCCTGAGCTGGAACATCAACAGCACCTGAGCAGAATCCCCACAAGCCCAAGTCAGCTGGCATGAGCTAGCCACTGCAGTGTAGATATAGCCTCACTGCTTTATTGCATTGGTTGTGTACTATCACTCCTAAATATTTCAGTATCATGGATTTGCAGGCATCTACCTCTTCCTGAATATTATTGCCCTGACGATTTTCCCTCGTGTTTTCCAATTCACCTCTCATTTTTTTAATATTTTACCCATGAGCTCACTCTCTTCTTCCATTTAAATTATTCCTCAGTGGCATTTACCACTTCTCTTGATTTATTATCAGCTCCATTTCATTAACATGTTACTAACTTCCTCTTCTATATCAGTGACAATATTAAGTAAGACTGGACCTAATGTATATACCTGCAGTGATGCACAAGACTCCTCCAAACTTAGAACATTCTATTTATCATAAGACTTTGTTTACAGTTCAGCCAGTTCAGTCCATAGTTTCAGATTCAGGCCAGTTTAATAGATTCATAGAGTTTAAGGACAGAAAGGATCATTAGATCATCTAGTCTGATTTTCTGTATGTCACCTAGTTACATCTGCATTGAACCCAATAAACTTGTATTTGGCTAAAGCATATCTTCCAGAAAGGCAACCTCTCTTGATCTGAAGATATCAAGAGATGGAGAACTCACCACGTCTCTTGGTAGTTTGTTCCAGTGGGTAGTCACCCTCTTTTAAAATAAATAACATGTGCCTAAATTTAATTTTAAATTGTCTGGCTTCAGTTTCCAGCCATTGATTCTTGGTATGCCTTTCTCTGCAAGACCAAAGAGCCTTCTAGACCCCAGAATTTTCTCCCTGTGAAGGTACTTCTACAGTAGCCTCACAGTCTTCTGATAACCTAAACAGACTGACTCTTCAAAGCTCACTCTCCAGCCCTTGAATTGTGTGGCTTTTTTCTGCACTCTCTAAAACTGATGTCAGGGCGGGTGTGGCAATTGGAGAATGTGGATACCAGTACTCTCTGCAGTATTCCAATGCCACATAGTTAATAGGAGCAAGGAGGTGACTTGGCCTAACATCTGTATTTAGCAGTGGTAATCTCCTTACTCCTACTCACCATATGGCAATGGTGAGAACTCTAGAATGCTGCATACGATTCCCCGGTTTATGTATTGAAGCTTTACATCAGCCCTTTGTGCACTGCACTGAAAGCTCATGTTGAGTGGTGCTCATTATTGAAATCCTGTTCAAAGTCACTGCTATCCCCCATTCTGTAGGTATGGCCTGGATTCCTTGTTCCTAAATGTACAACTTTGTATTTGGATGGATTAAAATGCATTTTGTTGGAATAGGCTCAGTTTATCAAGCAACCTAGATTGCCCTAGCCTTACCACTCCACCAAACTCTGACTATCTGCAAGTCTTAGCAGCAGTGATTTTATAATTCCTTCCCAGCTCATTGAGATTATATATTATATATAAAAAAGCTGAATGTTGGGACTAGAACCAATCCCTGCAGAACCCCATGAGAAACATTTCATATTTGATTCCCCACTTATAGCAGTTTTTAATCCATTTAACATGTGATTTAGTACTACTTTAATTTTGTCAGTGGTGCAGTATGTTCACTTGATAATTCCCTTCACCTTCAGGAAACCAACCATTTCCTAAAATGTTATCTAGGGGCTGGCTAATTTCAAGAGCTCTGTCATGCATTTTGTCAGGTTTCTCCTCTAACTTCATTTTTGCTTAGCACTTGTGATCTGATCTAATCAAACAACTTGTGAGTGGACACAATGCCAGCTGAACACATGGACAGGCGGTAAGGCAGTGAATAAATCATTCTGGCTATGAATATTAAGGCTGATTAGTAAGTCAGGAGTCCAAGTTAAGAACATATGCTTCTCACTTAGGTTAAGGTATGCATCTTTTGTTAAAAAACATACTCTCAATTACCAACCAAATTCCTTGGCTAGATTTAAAAAAAAAAAACAAAAAAAAAAAACAACCACACACACACAAAAACAAACACACACAACTGATAAAAACAAACTACAGACAGCTTCCACAGTGACAGGAGACAGTTTTTTTACCTGGTACAACAAAATGCAGGAGTGTTAGGGGGCTCTGGAAGGGGAAAAAACCACCACCACCGCATTAGTCTAACTAGCTCTTTTTATACTCCATAAAAGGTGGTCTCCTTCTCTGGGTGATGTCCCATTATATAGTAGAGTATGTGGGTGTAGAATAAGCCTGTTTGTAGATTTATGCATACAGCAGACCTAAGACCACCTTACGTAATAAACCCAACAATTACACACTGTTTGAGTACTGCTTATCTCTTCAGCTACAGCTTATGCTTTACTATTACACTATGGAGTTCTGCAGTCGACAGACCACAGGCCTTTCTTACAATTTATATTTCCTGGCAATGGAAGATTTAGATCTGATGGATCTACCATGCTTATAGCTAAGAACAATGGATGTACACGTCAAAAGGTCAATCACCTTGAGTAGTGAGAAATGTCCAGGAAAATGGAGATCAAAATGGCCTGTAAAAAGCTAGATTTGGAGACAGGACGGTGGGGAAGCCTCCCTGGGGTAGTTGTGGGACAACAGCATGGGGGACAGATTATAGCATTTGCTCCAGACAATATACCTGATTAAATAATCCTCTAAAAGTATTGCTGTAACCTCACCCAGATACAATAATGAACTATAACAACTGGACTTGATAAGTAGGTTGGTGAGGGACAAGTTTCTTCTGGGTGATAAGAAGAGGCACCAGGCGGATTTTAGATGCAGGGTTATTTTCTCTGTAACTAAGCTAACAAAGCCTATCTCCCTGGTCTTTGTAAAGCATTCAGATGAGGGAATGTGATAGTTTATTTTACTAGCATTTAGCCCCAAGAAGAGACAAGAATGTGTCTCTAGAGACACATTCAAAAGTAAAGGAGAGCTGAAGCCTCACCCCCACTCTCAAGATCACAGCTGGATTGGGGATGGGCAGAGCTGTTCTCGCCCAATGAGGTATTAATACAAAGGGCTGTGGCAGGCAGACAAAAGGCAAAAGACCAAGGAGGAAATGGAAGTAGGCAGGGGTACAGTACAAGGTAAGAGCCACATCACATATAGCAAAGCACATAGTTATACTGCAGCAGTAATTGTATATCTTCTGTGGGCCTGACAGGTTGCTGTACTCACCGCTGGATGGCGCGGCCTCCTGGTGGTTCTTGGGATTAGCTCAGTCAAGCCAGTGCCCCTTCCAGCATTTACACCCTGTCAGTTTCTCCTCAGTAGTTTCTCTCTCTGGAACTGCAGCTGTCCTCTTCATGATGCAGCCCTCTGGCCAAGTCACCATTGTGGTCTCCCTTTCTGAGGGGGAGTGGAGTGCATAGAGGTTCCTGCTCTCCAACAGTCTCAGGGAGTCTTCTGCTTCATAGCCTGACAGTGCCATTCCCACAGTGGCTAGCAGGGGAACCCAGGCCCATCATCTTCTCGGGGTTCTGGCTCTGGGACCCTCTACACAGCAGCAAGGTTCATCCCCTACACCTTACTGCTTTTCCCTGACCTGCTTCCATACCTCCCAGCCATCCCCGCTCCTCTGGGTTTGCCAGTCTCTTCACTCCCTCCTCCCTGGGAGGGACTTTAGGCAACTTGTCTCTACAGTCCCTCAAACAGTCCAGCTATCTTCTGCCACCTCCTCTGCTTCCAGTTTCCTGTCTTTTGTAGAAGCCCTGCCTGTCCCTCACAGGTGAGCTTCTCTCTAATTAGCTGCCTCCAGCCTAAGGCTCCCCCATTTGCAGCCTAATTAGCTGATTGGGTCCACCTGGCCTAATTCAGCTCTTGTAGGGCTAGTGTGGGGAGCACATCCCATCAGAGGGCCCTTCAAAGAAAAATACATAGTCATCGGAGACTTTTAGCATATTTTTCTAGCAAAAGATACAATGAACACAAAGGGGGGGTTTATGCAGCCAGAATAAAGAACATTAAAAATCAATAGGAAAAGAAACAGCACAAATAATTACATGTTATGGGAACAAGGTACAGTATATGCAGGTTATGACCTCAAATGTTTATTTCTGAAGAGTTTGTCTGCTTGGTTTCCTCTGTTTTTCCACTTCTGTCTGTTTAAAGTGCACTAGAAGTAAGGTTAGTTTGAGTCAGTTATCTGCATTTCCAATGGCGCGGAGACTCTGTCACAGACTGAGATAGTGCAGAGAGCAAAAATGCAATTTGCAAAAAGCCATTTTATATGGAATGAAAAGAAATATCTGTATTTTTCCTCTGCCAGCTTTGCGTGCATGCTTCATGCTGGTTTTATGAACAAAAGATATGGGCTCTTTTGTACTCAGTTTTGGCCAATTGACCAGGTGTGCTCCACAGGACAATGAGTATATCTTTGACATTAAAACCAACAGAAGCCCACACAGAGCATATTACACAAACACTCACACGGTCTCTCCACGTGACTGGCATTTTCTGCAGCAGGTACCAATCTCAAGTTATTTTGCAGGGAAAGGACCAATTGTACCCAGAGATATTGTCTTAGATCCAACTGAGTCAAAATCAGCAATAAACAATGCAATATTGTATATAAGGAGTTATAGAGGTTAAGGAAAACAAGTTATGGATGTTAAGGGCAGGAAGCTTGGCAAGAATGTCTATAATCAACCTCTTAACCAAGTAAATTGTAAAACAGAACTAGAGCCTCAGTCCCAGTCTAGCTGCTTAAAACCTGGCAGATCTGGCTCCTGGGTGTTCCTTCACTTCCCATTCCATTCCTCCTAATGGGAAGGGAAATCCCTTGATGATATAGGGCTGGTAGAGCCCCACCCCAGTCACAGCCTTGGTAGGCAGCATGTCCAAGGGAAAGTGAGTTTAGCCCAGCCACCACTGGCCTTCACCTACTGGGGCTGTGATAGCTGGGCATAATTTAGGTCAGCCCTAAAGCTGCTCTAAGTTATGCTGCTCTATGTTATCCCCAGAGTCATGGTACCAGAGAGGTGGTCTAAAGCCATGTGAGTGTTAAAGGGATGTTCAACACTTGAGTCAAGGTGTACTTCCTGATACATTCAGTACTGAGGCCACAACTATGCTAAAACTGAAGTCCATAAAATATTTAGAAAAAACAAAAAACAAAACAAAAACCACATTGTTAAAGGCCCTACCCATTGCCGTGCTCTCAGAACTAACTTCAGTACTATGAGAACTAACATTTTCAACAATAACTTTCCTCCCTCACTTTCAGATCTTCAAGTGTGAAAGGAAGAACAGAGAATTGATATTAAAAAACCTCACAACTTGGATTCTCCCAGACTCTTCAAAACTGGTCTCAGGAGGTATCATATAAAGCAACTATGAACTAATTGATAAAGATAAAGATCCTTTTGAGTCTGGCACTTTCATGCCATGATGCACCCTCTGTAACACTCCGCAAACAAAAACACTAAAACGAGTTTGGTTACAGAAGTAGAATTTTTCTATGTTTTCTAGTCGCTAGATGTCCAACTTGAATGCACTGAGTTAGAATTAAAGTGAAGCTAAAAGGCTCAGACTCCATCTTGCTGTAAGGCAGAGATAAAGTAGACATTGACTGGTAAAACTGTTTGTACCATTACCCTATTTTATACCAGCCAGTGCAGGAAAAGGGAAATCAAGCTAGTTAAGATAAAGGAAGTGTCATATGATCTCTGGCAGAGTATTACTTGCAAAATTGAGAAAGTGGGCCAGATTCTGACTTGGGTTACAGTATACTCATACAACTCCATTGAACCAATGGGATGTACTCCAATGTAAATGGGCAGAGACTGTCATTTTGTATTTCTAACCCCAAACACTGATTAAATGACCACACACATGACCTTTATTGCATAGGATGTCAGCAATATCACTACTGTGTTCTGTTATTTTAAAATAGCTTGAAGAGTTCTCTTTTGCAGAACTCAACAGGATAGCCACCTCTTCCCACACACAAGTTTGATGGCTCAAGAGACCGTTCTTAAGCTGTGGCCAATGTAAAGCAAAAGCCACCCCCACTCAACTCCAATATGCTGCACATAATCACATTTGTCAGATTCCAAATACACAGTCAGCCAGACACTAGAAAACAGGCAATTGCCACTTACTGTATCAAGAAGAATGTGCCTTGGGTGTCTGTAACCATTCAGAGACTATTAGTTACTCAGACTATGGCTACTCTAGAGAGCTTACAACGGCAACGTAAGCAGCTGTGCCGCTGTAAGCTCTCTAGTGAAGCTGCTGTAAGCTGACGGGAGAGAGCTCTCCCGTTGATTTAATGTATCCACTCTCAATGAGTGGCAGCAGCTATGTTGGTGGGAGAAGCTCTCCCATTGATATAGCCTTGTCCACACTGGTGCTTAGGTCAGTGTAACTTATGTTGTTCAGGGAGGTGGCTTATTCACACTCCTGAGCGACATAAGTTATACTGACATCACTGGTGGTGTAGACATGGCCTCCTGCTCATTCGGTTTCCACAACATTGTTTATATCAACTTTCACCTTGTCAGGGACCAGAGAGAAACTATATAAATCTGCATTCTTCAGGGCATAAGCCAGACACCTACTGCCTGGGTTCAGAAAGACTCTTCCAACTATGCATAGGACCTATGTATTCTGCAACTGCACAGCCATGGAATTTATTGTAAAAGCCATCCCTTTCCACAGGTCTGTGCTCCAGAACCTACCTCCCCTCATAATGAAGCTTCTGGTCCTTGTTATGAAGATTACACTCAATTTACATTTTAAGATAAACTGAGGCTGTGTTGTCTACATGAGTCTGCAGACAGCCTGCAACAGCTCTAAGAGATGTGATTTGCCCTATTTATCTCCTTAGGTTTCAGAGTTAATGGTTCAAGTAGCAACACTGAGTTTCATCACTGCTCAGTTTAGCGGAAACATCCTGCTAATGTTCTTGTTCCACAATCCCAAACTGCTCCCGCTGGTTCCCAAAGCACCACGGACACAACTGTCCATTTCACAGCAGCAAAACACCCAGTTTCTGCTCTGCCAACCCCTATGACACAGTTTGATTTATACAAAAATCTGAGGCATACAGAAAACTGAACCTGCTAGGACAGCGAAAAAAATTGATTAACATCAGAATATGTAACACTGGGGCTACTGCATTCATTGTACTCGACATTTTCATATTCAAATTGGTTAAATTATTCTCTTTCCATCCGAGATAAAGAGGTACATAAGACAGAAAAGAAATCCAAGGACAGTTGGCCACAGATTAGATGGGGGCCTTGCCTATGGGCAGCCTATTGCTTTTTTAGAGCCTTCCTCTACAACATCTGGTGCTGGCCATTGGCAGAGGTCATTTGCCAGATAGAGACTCTTGAACCAATTCTGAATGGCATTTTTTTAACCTAGATCTTCTATGCCACTTTTCATCCCTAGATTTCATGGCACTTTACAAAAGGAGATGAGCATCATTATCCCCATTTTCACAGAGTAGGAAGTTGAGGCATAGGTTGGTGAAGTGACTTTTGCAAGGTCACGCCACAATCCAGTGACAGAACTGAGGACAGAAGCCACATCACCTGTGTCCAAGTCCAGTGTTCTACCCACTAGGCCATGTTGGTTCTCTGGATTGTTCACTGACATTCAGCAATATTACTCTCAATTCTCAATGACAGGAGAACAGTGAAAGGTTTATCCTTTTAAAGAATAAGCTAGCACATTACTCCCAAAGGCTGCTTTATAATGAGCACAAGATTCTGCATGTCTTGACCCTCATTTTACCCAGCTGACGTATGACATTTTTGCTTTGCCAACTCCTGTTAATTAGCCTCTCTTCCGCTGAGGACAAGCCCACAGGGAGGTGGAGAATTCCATTTGGGGGAATCTCAAGATCCACAGAGGAGGGGGTTCACTGTAAGCTGCTGTGAAAATGCATTAAGTTCCCTTTGAACGTTCCAGCGAGGAAATGGGGAAGAGACCTGCCATTGAGAAAATTCAGTCCTGAAACAAGAGGAGGGGGGATGGGAAAGCTGTGCCACTCTGCTGGCTTCAAACCCAACAAAGAGAGGGTAGAGGGCGGAAAGAAGGGGTCTGTAATTGGATTCACTCACCACTCCAGCGCCTCCCCGTGGCCAATACAGGAATTAGCTCTGGCAGCCAGTGCGCCCTGCTCTGGTGGAGCTCTGCCTATCACTTCTTCTACTCCTGGACCCACCTCCCTCCAAGGAACACGGTATCCACTTCAGTGGCACAGCCCTCCAGCCATGCCACACTCTGTGCTGTCCCCCTTTCCAGGAGACATCTCTGCAATCCCTGTCCAGTCACTTCTCTCAGTGGCAACTGCAATCTACTGTCTAGCCACTTCCTCAGTGGCAAGAGGGGGACCATGTAGAAAGCCACTGCTTGCTGCGCCCCCTCTGACTTCTCAGTAGATTTCCCTGAGCCACTTCCCCACACCCTCTTTGCCCTTGCCTCAGCCTGCAGATTCCTGCAGCCCACCAGGAACTGCCATTAGCTCCCCAGGTCTCTGCCTGCAGCACTGCTCTGTCCAGGGTGCTAGCTGTCTTCAGCCTGTAAAGCAGCCAGCCAGTCCTCATCCTTCCTCAAGCTCCAGAGAGTGACTGAAGCTACTTTCCCCTGCAGCTTTTCTTATAGGAGCCTGCTGGGCCCTGATTGGCTGCTCCCCTCGGCCCTTCTCTGATTGGCTGCCTCCTGCACAGCAACCATAGGCTCTATTAACCCCTTAGAGCCCAGTGTGGGGCAGGTGCCCCATCACGGGATCATGCGCAATTCAGATTCAGAACTCAGAGATTGCAGTGTCAGGGCACCATGAGATCTTTATTCTAAAATATCTTCCTTTTGGAATACCACAGCAAAGACAGGACATAAACCTGTGAGATATGCACCATTAAGAAGGCATCTGAGTTCTTATCAGAAGCTGTTCATTGCATACATGGTACATAGGCTGTTGACTGAGATTTTTCAAGGGAGTAACACTACTAGCCAGAACTGCTGTTAATGAAGTGGAAGTTCAATGTATTGTCAGAAAACATGTGGGCACACTGTTTGCTGAATATCAGAGGGGTAGCCGTGTTAGTCTGGATCTGTAAAAAGCGACGAAGAGTCCTGTGGCACCTTATAGACCAACAGAAATATTGGAGCATAAGCTTTCGTGGGTGAATACCCACTTCGTCAGATGCAACGAAGTGGGTATTCACCCACAAAAGCTTATGCTCCAATACTTCTGTTAGTCTATAAGGTGCCACAGGACTCTTTGTCGCTTTTTACTGTTTGCTGAATGTTTATCACTTTCTGTTAAAACGAACATTCATCTTAAGTTTTATCTGCTAGCATTAGACAACTGACTAAAACAGTTTGCTGTGATTTTTATTTTTGTATAAAGTTATACTTAGTTTTACACAGAATGAGAAATTCACCTCATGATCAAGTGATTGTTTATGCTCATTTACAAATTATGTGTAGTGTTTTATACATCACAGGGGAATTTGGAATCAACATTATTTCCCTGAACTTTTCCTCATAAGCACATAAAACTCAGACTACATAGGAGAAATACTTCTCTTGGAGAAATACTTTTAAACTTCTACTGAAAGATCAAAGGCTTTGATTAAGCAGAAAAGTTACCTTATCCAACTTTAAAAAAACATGTTAGCCAGGCCTGGCAACCCTCAGATCATATGATTCTCCTCATGTCTTCATTAGCTTGTTCTAGCTTCCTCACACCTTTTAGGGAGAAGACACTCTTGGTATAGGGCCTCTATCGTTAAACAAGCCTCATCTATTCCAAAATTAAAATAATCTTCTCCAAAAGCCAATTTAGACAGGCATATAAAACATTCCTAATATATGCTGTGCTGCAAGACTACTACACCCTCTTCCAGAATCTCCTACTATGACAGAATTACTAGAGCCATTTTTATACATACATATATATATATATATATATATATATATATATATATATATATGAAAAGCTCAAAGGACGAAGCAAAGAACCTCCATGATCTTCCAAGACAGCTTCAGTCATCTGATCTCCACCTTTCCCATTGCATTTCTATTAGGGATTCATTGAGATACCATGCACAAAATTAAAAGTTGTTTGACGTTTATTTTTTTCAGGATGCTTAACACCTACGTGATTTAATTTAGCATGTATTCTTTTGCAAATGAATTTGGCCTTTTGCCACCTCAGGTAAAGATACATCTTTCCTGTAGAGTAGAAAAGGTAAGCAACCGCTCACCCCAAAAGGAGTGTGTGAGAGAAGAAGTCAATTTCTGATGCAGAGCCCATTTTAACAGTTTCTTCCGCAAAGACATACAACTTAAGGGATCACATCTAAAGCCTCAACAGTTTGGAAGAGTGCCATTTTGTTTAATTATCCCTAATAAACATCACACCTTAATGCCAAGATATTTTCAGTCTTTTTGAACTCATTTAAGTTTGAAGGGGGAAACATAGCAGGTTAAACTCACATTAATACTAAAACCTCTGTTTTCAATCAGTTTAATGTAGAACTGGAAAATACACCAAGATCCTCCATGAATCTCAGAGTAGAAAGGATCACTTATAAGCAATAATTTTCAGACAGCTTTGCTAAAGAAGAGATAAGGTTGAAAGTGCATTTCAGTTTCAGTAGGGTCCAGCTATCACCCCAAACTCTTTATACTAAATTCTTTATACTAGTTTCTACACCTTTTAAAGCTCCAAACAGAAGAACATTTGGAAATGAACTGCTATAAGGTATCCAACCTCCTCCTCATGCTGCCTCACCATTCCAATTTACATTACCCCAGCAAAGACAATTTTGCTCCTTAAAGTTTGCAAAAATATATGCAAAGATTAGAATAAAAACTGAGCAGGTGAATCCTTGAATAGGGAAAGGGAAATGTATACCCTTCTACCTGGGCTAGGCAATCTCTTTCCTTTCCCATCAAGACTCCTCCCTCTGTATGCCACTGGCTCCTTTTTATAACCCTGCTTTAATTACACCCCTAGTTAACCCCTTCCCTGCCTACCTTATTGTGGTGTGTCACAAGCTGTTTTGTCTTTTCATTATATAGCTCTAATTTCTAATTCTAATTGCAGCTTCTTAATGCACCTACCCACCCACCCATACACCCACTCTAAGAGTATGTCTACATTGCACTCGTGGCTGGCCAGTGCCAGCTGACTTGGTTTCATGGGGCTCGGGCTAAAGGGCTGTTTAAGTGCAGTGTAGTCGTTTGGGAACGGGCTGGAGCCTGAGCTCTGGGATGTCACTAGGGAGGAGGCTCCCAAAGTCCAGGCTGCAGCCTGAGCCCAAACATCTACACTGCAATTTAACAACCCCTTAGCCCAAACCGAGTCACCTGGCAGAGGTCAGCCATGGATTTTTAATTGCAATGTAGACATACCCTAAGAGGCATTTCCCAAACATCAAAACAAGTGTGGAGTTTCTAAGCCAAGTTGTTTCCTGATTTTTACAAAGTGTCACAGAAAAATATCTACCCAGGGTTGAAACACAACACAGGAAAGGTTGGTTGTTTTGGGGGACAATTTGTGGGGGCAGGAAGGAAAATGGGTTGAAAGACAGGCTAACAGAGGGAAGTTAGCTCCAGCCTGAGTTATGATACACTATTCTTTGTGCTCCAGTAATCCTACTCCTATTGAGGGTCACACCTAAGTGCTCTGTGGGAGACTGCAGAGGCTGTAATAAAAAAATTATTTCCCATCGCTATTTTAAGAAAAATATGAAGTTAAATAAAAATTAGAAATTCTTCTCAATGATGGGCTAGCTCAGCCAATCGCTGCCCTGGACTTGGATCATTCCCCTCTGCACCAAACCTTCCCCACTTTCCTTTGTTCAACCTCAGGGCCACATTGTTAGGCTGGGTCAAAGGCTACCATTAACTTCAACAGAAGTAACTTTAGGCCCTAGAATAGTAACATAAATGAAGGGGCAGAGATAAGGTGGTTTGGGTGCTCTGTGTGGTTTCTTGGGTCCAGATCCTCAAAAGTATTTAGGTGCCTAATTCCCATTGATTTCAATGGGAGATAAGTGGCTAAATACGTTTGTGGCTCTGGGCTTCTGTTCCCAAATAGGCTGATGCTACAACCTTGAATAAGATAAAGTTAACACTAGTTTGTTGACGCAAGATCGTGGAACTGTGTTGTACATTATTTGGATACTGAAGATGAGGGAGGGGGTTATTTTTCTTTTGTTTCGTGGTTTTGTTTAATTCATTTTGGTTTTAATACTATATCTGTTCAGAGGGGAATAAAGAACAAATCAACAGAGCCAGACGTGTACCCAGAAGCCTCCTGCTGCAAGACAAGCCCAAGAAAGAAACCAACAGAATTCCACTGGCCATCACCTACAGTCCTCAGCTTAAACCTCTCCAACTCATCATCAGTGATCTGCAACCCATCCTGGACAATAATCCCTCGCTTTCACAGACCTTGAGAGGCAGGCCAGTCCTCACCCACAGACAACCCACCAACCTTAAGCATATGCTCACCAGCAACCACACACCACATCATAGTAACTGTAACTCAGGAACCAATCCATGCAACATACCTCGATGCCAACTCTGCACCCATATCTACACCAGCGACACCATCACAGGACCTAACCAGATCAGCTACAACATCACTGGTTCATTCACCTGCACGTCCACCAATGTTATATACGCCATCATGTGCCAGCAATGCCCCTCTGCTATGTACATCGGCAGCGCCGGCTCCAGGGTTTTTGCTGCCCCAGGCAGAAAAAAAAAAAAAAAAAAAAAAAAAAAGCCGCGATTGCGATCTGCGGCGGCAATTCGGCGGGGGGGCCTTCGCTCCGAGCGGGAGGGAGGGACCCCCTGCCGAATTGCCGCCGAATAGCTGGACGTGCTGCCCCTCTCCCGAGTGGCCGCCCCAAGCACCTGCTTGTTCAGCTGGTGCCTGGAGCCGGCCCTGTACATCGGCCAAACTGGACGTAAAAGGATAAATGGACACAAGTCAGATATTAGGAATGGCAATATACAAAAACCTGTAGGAGAACACTTCAACCTCCCTGGCCACACAATAGCAGATTTAAAGGTAGCCATCTTACAGCAGAAAAACTTCAGGACCAGACTTCAAAGAGAAACTGCTGAGCTTCAGTTCATTTGAAAATTTGACACCATCAGCTCAGGATTAAACAAAGACTGTGAATGGCTAGCCACCTACAAAAACAGCTTCTCCTACCTTGGTGTTCACACCTCAACTGCTAGAAGAGGGCCTCATCCTCCCTGATGGAACTAACCTCGTTATCTCTAGACTGATTCTCGCCTGCATATTTATACCTGCCTCTGGAAATTTCCATTACATGCATCTGACGAAGGGGGTATTCACCCACGAAAGCTTATTCTCCAATACATCTGTTAGTCTATAAGGTGCCACAGGACTCTTTGTTGCTTTTTACAGATCCAGACTAACACAGCTACCCCTCTGATACTAGATGTTTAAATGTTTGAGGAGCGTTTAACCTTTACATTTTGACTGATTTTGACACTGTACTATTAGCAGCATCTACTAAAAGCTTATCTGGCTCCACATTTTATAAAACCATCTTGACAGTGCCTTCTGTCACTGCAAATCAATCATTGGTAATGCCAGGGAAAACTTCAATGCAGTGCTTTGTAAACTTCCATATAATCAGTGCCCATATAAAATTGGATTCTGTCTTCTATAGGCTTTGGATAACACAAAAACCACATATAATTTCTTAAATTTCAACACAGAACTTTCTGTAGTTCACATCTCCTTCAGCAGTCCAAGAAGTATCACTTTGCTTATGAATGCAAATAATTATGAAATTGTAGGGTCCAATTCTGCCCTACATGCAACTCCCACTGAAGAAAACCAAGCTTGTGCAAATCCATTTGAGGACAGACTTTGGTCTATTGTGTGTTGATCATTATAGCAGTTATTAGTGCAACTTGAGTAATTTGGCAGCTAATATACATAAAGCAGCAGGGAACACATTCTGTTTATCATACAAACACTGTTTATTCCAATTCAGTTTACAAACTAAATCTGTCTTCAGGCTGTAATACAATTCTTTGTCAATAAGTTAGCACTCACATCGAAGTGATGTAACCTTCTCTTTCCACTTCAAGTCTTTAGTATATATCTTTCACAGTATTAGAAAGCCAAACCTCAAGTCATGAAAAATAACTATGTTGTACAGAACTAATAATTGTTACACCCTGTAATCAGCATTCTTTCTGCAATTCTAATGTTCCAGTATAATAATCCAAGTACACAATGTTCTACGGCATGTCTTATTTTTAAACATATTTTTGATTCTCAGTACGTTTGATTGTATCATGAACTGTTCCAAATTTGCTGTAATTAGTCTTACTATTACATAGGCTCTCATTAACAAACATCTACAGTTTATATAAACAACATTTTGACAATGAATCATATATACATCAAGAATATCTGCCTTTAAGAGAATATTGTAAAAGGCAGTTTCAAAATTCTATGTCCACAGTAAATACATCTTCCAGAAAATAATAGTTAATTGGTTTTCAGTCTGTTGAAGATTGAGATTTAAAAAAAATCATGCTTAGTGGGTCATTGTATCTGATGCATGTAGATTTTTGTGTGTGTTTGATTTCAATTTGATCTTTTAAAAATTATCTTGTTTTACACCCATTGCATTCTACAAAATTTGAAAGAGGTATGTTTAAAACAAAGGAAGAGAGAACTGCCTTTGTGCAATAAGATTTCTGTAGATAAAGTTAAAATTATCAAGGCTGGTTCTTCTGGTCCCCCACCGAGTAGGCTGGGGCAAGAACCATGAACTGACAGTCTTCATACTATTCAAAGAGAGGTAGATAAAATGTTAAGGCTCTCTCTAGTGTTTTGATGCAAGACCATGCTTTCTTAGACTGTAAAACTGAAATACTGGTGAATAGTATAGACCATGATGAGAGTGCAAATGGGGAATGTCCTATAGAAGATATTGCCTCTTTATCGAAAGCTATGATGAATTAGCAAAATTAAGGTTCTCGTGAGAGTGCTGAAAGACTTTTGTAGCTTTTTGAATCGAACATAAATATTGATCTCTCTTAGGATTTTCTATTGAGCAAATCATTGCAATACCTAAGTGTGACATTATGAGTTTAATATAATAGCTCATTGAAAGGTGACACAGGGCCAGAAAGAGTTAATTAACTCACGCACGTTCCCATCCCTCCTCCCCATCAACAGGTGTAAAGGGCCCTGAACACAGTGAATCCAGTGGTCCTACTGCACGGGTAGAGAGAAGCAGGATTTGGGATACCCATAAAAAGGTCTGTAACATGACCTATGGCCGAACTTTAAAGACTTGTTAGGAAGATATGTAAATAAATAGAGCTTTGAAATGCAAACCTGCATTGTTAGAGATAGACGGGTAGATGTTTGCTCAGGTCTTGTGATGTAAGCAAACAATTCTTATCTATTACTATGGCTTTGATTCAAAGATCAAAAAAGGAGTATTAACATTTAGGAAGACGCTTGCATGAAATAGTATTATTGTCTATATATCTCTTTGAAGGTTGTGGTAACCTGTATCTGAACTGTTTAATAGATAAATTACCCTATGCTAATTGCCACAATGTTTGGGAGCCAGAAAGTTAAGCCTATTGTTTTCTCAGGTCAAGAGACTGCTGGAAATGTATAAAAACCCTGGGACACAATCCTTCTTCATCTCAGATCTGCTTTGGGTTTCAAGAAGGGGAAACCCTAAGACATAAGAATTGAGATCTCCAGTCACTGACTGGAGTCACCCTGAATATGGACATTGAACTATAACCTATGGACTATTTCTAAAAGAATGTTTGGCAACTACAAACTCACCATCTCTGCTATGTAACTGAACCTCATGGAATTGAACTCAAGTCTGTATGTATATGGATCTTTCAACCAACTCTCTCTCTTTTCTTTTCTAATACATTTTAGTTTAGTTAATAAGAATTGGCTATAAGCATGTATTTTGGGTAAGATCTAAGTTATCATTTGACCTGGGTCTGGGGCTTGGTCCTTTGGGATCAGGAGAACCTTTTTTCTTTCACTGGGGTATCGGTTTTCATAACTAGTCATCCCCATAATGAGTGGTACTGGTGGTGATACTGGGAAATTGGAGTGTCTAAGGGAATTGCTTGTATGACTTATGGTTAGCCAGTGGGGTGAGACCAAAGTCCTCTCTGTTTGGCTGGTTTGGTGTGCCTTAGAGGAGGAGAACCACAAGCCTGGGGCTGTGACTGCCCTGCTCTAAGCAATTTGTCCTGAATTAATACTCTCAGTTGTGTCCCACAAAAGGCAGCATTGTTACACTTAAGTTCTCTCCAGAAAAACAGCTTTACATGGTGAGTTCCCTACTGGATATTATGGAGTTTTCTGTTCTTCCCCTATCCCTCCTTTCTGCTTGTTGATGGTTATCACTTTGAAGAATGCAGGTTTCTTGACTGGTGGTTCTGTTGTTAGGTTGCAGGGTCAGATTTGTGCCTCAATAACCAGCTACAGGTAGGGCAGATGCATTGTTGTCTTGGGTGTGGCTGGATTAATGGGCTGCTATCACACCAATATTTATTCTAAATAGTTTCTCTCCATTTATTGTTCATTGCTAATTAGCCTAATTGACAACTAACATTAATTCCCAATATTTGCCAGTTATTCTTTATTCAGAGGTTACTCACTCCCTTCCTCTTTTTAGGACAGCAGGAAATAATATTGTATATACAGCACCTTCCCATCCCTCCTCCCCATCAACAGGTGTAAAGGGCCCTGAACACAGTGAATCCAGTGGTCCTACTGCACGGGTAGGGAGAGGCAGGATTTGGGATACCCATAAAAAGGTCTGTAACCTCCCACCCCTCCCAAACACACACACACACACATACAAATACACACCTCCCTTAGAGCTTTGCTTGGTGAGGTCTCCCTGCTCATTAGTGTGCAGAGAAGATTTAGGCAGGGGAGGACCAGTGGATATATGGTTATTCAGCTCAATCAGACTTTTCCCTGCCTTGGAGAAGGGACATAGCAGTTATGAAGACTACTTTAGCCCTTAGTCCATAGTAGCTATTGCTTGCTGCAAGTGGACAGAATTTCTGAGCACAAGTCATAGCCTGGTTACTCAAGACAGTGCTGCAAACAGTATTTGACCAGTGGACTGACTTCTTGGAGACTGAAACACAGTCAAGAGATCAAATGCTATAGGCCAGATGTGTAAATCTGTCTGATGTGGTGTAAATTGGTGCAGTATTGTTGACTTTGATTACACCAGCTGAGATCTGACCTTAGAAGTCTTAAGGAAATAAAATACTAAATCTCAGGGCTGATCTTGAGCCACTAATTTTACTTAAATCCACTTTAAAACTGCAGCCACTTTTTCCCATAAAAATAAAGGTATTTTAAAGTTATCTGTAACATTGTTAAATGTGGTGTTATCCCAGTTGGAGTTTTCATCCATTATTTATATCACACTGACCCAGATAATCAAGAACTGCAATTTAACTAGTTAGAAAAAAAATAAGCAACTAAGCTACTTCAAAATGCCTCACACTAATGTAACTGCATGTGGGTTTGAATGCATTGTTTTTTTAAATTGCCTCCTCTTTTCCATGGGGGGGGGGGGGGGATGTTTGTGTAAATCCTGTTCCCTAAGAGTTTTATATCTGTGACATAACCTTTCCCAAATTAACCTATCAAATTCAAGTCATATTGCAGCTTCAATTTAATATATACTATTTATTCTGCTAGGTCTCTGAAGTCCCCTTCCAAAAGCATTACCCTCCACCTCATTTAGCTTTTATTCTCACATGGTGCCATTTCCCTTTGCTATGGCTCCTCTTCTTCCTCCACAAACCCTCTCTCTTGTTCTGATTGATTTGTGCCGTTTTGCTCCTTTCACTATGGAGGAACAGGCCTATTTCTTTCTCCTGCATTCGCTATATAATTCACATTGGATGGCAGAAAAGTGGGTCAGGCTATCATCAGCTTCAGGCACCTGGGAGCAACATTCTGGTCCTTATATAACAGCGCTTTTTGTTTATCGCTACAATGGAGCACTCTCTCCTTAGCTGGTGAACTACAAAACACTTCGCTACCGTGAGCAGGATCAGGGGATTTTTTCCAAGCCCTATTTTGGTCCAAATATATAGATAAATAAAGCTTTCTGGGATAATGAACATTAAACATTTTTTATTAGCAAAGTGGGGGGAAAATTTCAAAGTCTGCTGAAGCATTTGAAAAAAATAGGAAGGGGGCTGTTTTTCAGCTTTCAACTATTGTAAGTATTCAGACTTATCCAACTGCTTTAAAAGCAGAGTGCATTTATATAAAGAGCATGTGTGTGAACTTTGAGTGCAGTTCAATGACACTAAGGCCCAAATCCTCAAAGGTATTTGGGTGCCCAACTCCCACTGATTTCAACAAGGTCGGAGTTAAATGCCTAAATATCTTTTAGGGCTTAAGTCACTAGAAGATTAGGATGGCTCAATGTCCAACCTTTCAGTTGTTAAAAATTAAAGCTGGCTGAAGAGAAACAAACACTCAGCTCTTCTCAGTAATAAAAGTATTGAGTTAGTTGCACTACAATTTGTGGAGTCACATAACTCCCAACTATTTGAATGTGTGCTGTGTGCCTGGGAAAACATTCATGGGTTATGGAATTTGTTATGAATTTAAACATTAAATATGTATTCATCCAAAAAATTGCACCAGCAATTCTGAAGTTCTTTGTGATATTTCTGTTCAAAATGTTTGCCATCCAATTGGGATAGAGAAACAATACCATATGATTCAGGTAACTAATCAGAAAAAAATATGAAAAATGAATAATCAACATGAGCAGTTTGCAAACAGCCCAAAGCCTGAAAATTATTCATCAGTACTATTAATCAACTAAATATATTAGAGAGACAAGGTGGGTGAGGTAATATCTTTTATTGGATCAACTTCTGTTGGTGAAGGAGACAAGCGATTAATGAATATTGTTTTAAACATTAGTTCCACCAGCTATATTTAAATCTTTATTTTGAGAATTACTTAAAAATGTGGTTTTTTTAAGCAGCGTGCAAGAAATTGACCCTTTACAACATACCTGCTTTAAAGGGGCCTCTATTGAGAGGAGCAGAGTAAAGAATCTACTTCAGCTGAAAGGATCAGCCCAGCAGATAGGCCAGGGTGGGCAAACTTTTTGGGCCAAGGGCATACATCTGGGTGGGGAAATTGTATGCAGGGCCGGGGCAGGGGGTTGGGGTGTGGGAGGGAGTGTGGGGTGTGGGAGGGGGTGCGGTGTGGAGGAAGGGGCTCAGGGCAAGGGGTTGGGGCAGAGGAGTGTGGAGTGTATGAGGGGGCTCAGGGAATGGGTTGGGGTGCAGGAGGGGTGTGAGGTGCAGGCAGGGGGCTCAGGGCAGGGGGTTGGGGTGCAGGAGGGGTACGGGGTGTACGAGGGGGCTCAGGGCAGGGAGTTGGAGTGCAGGAGGGGTGCGAGGTGCAGGCAGGGGGCTTAGGGCAGGGAGTTGGGGGGCAAGGTGCAGGAGAGGTTCGGGCTCCGGCCCGGCGCTGCTTACCTAAAGCGGCTCCAGGGTGGCAGCAGCGCGCACCTCCCTGCCTGCCCTGCCCCCAGCCCCGTGCCGCTCTAGGAAGCACAGTGGCCCCTGGGGGAGGAGGGGCAGAGGGCTCCATGTTCGCTGCCCTTGCCGCACCTCCAGGTACCTCCCCCGAAGCTCCCATTGGCTGTGGTTCCCTGTTCCCAGCCAATGGGAGCTGCGGGGGGCAGTGCCTGGAGGCAAGGGCAATGCACGGAGCCCTCTGCCCCCCCCCCCCCTCCAGGGGCCGCAGGGACGTGGTGCCGGCCACTTCTGAGAGTGGCGCGGGGCCCACGGCGCTAAAGGGGGCAATCCCGCAGGCCGGATCCAAAGCCCTGAGGGGCCAGATTCAGCCCACAGGCCGTAGTTTGCCCACCCCTGAGATAGGCCCTCAGCTCCACGCAAGCTTCTGCCAACACAGCCAAAACTGCCGACACAAAATTCAAACCTATAAATACAACCCTGATCAAAGCTAGGCAAGCCCTGCTGACAAACAAAAGAGCTGAAAGAGTTCAAGTGACCAAATTTTAGTTTAAAAAATATGGGATATATTAAATTAACACTGGTTAGCTAAGCTACCTCATTATTATCATGAAAGTGAATTGTTATCTATAGACGTTTGTTAACAGCAACTTTTAATTCCAAGAAACCAAGTCTCCTTCAAGACAAACTGAGGACATTTTAACATTTAAATGCTGCTTCAATGCAAATACACCAAGCTAGAGCTTCTCTCTCTCTCTCATTTCCAGTAGTGTGTAACACACACATTTATCAATGTATGTAGGAGACAGGAGCATGTATCTATGTATAGAACAGAGAAAGAGCACAGAGAGAGGGTGATATCCCTCCCACCCCCCAAGCCAGTGTACTAGGAAAATCATTTCAGTGGGGAAATGTAAAAGGTCTAGGGTCACCTCAGCCCTCATTTGTCAGGCAGACAGATGCTCAGCTGGAGGAGCCCATGTGAGGGAGAGAGACAGGAGGATGAAGGCAAAACTAGGAGAAAAAAATCTCGTATGATCCACAAGCCAACTAGGGACCACAGCCGACTAGGCACATATGACCAGCACTGGACAAGAATATGCATGGGAGATCATGCCTTCTACTTTCCACCAGCCTAGTGGAAGAAAGGTGGGGACTTTTGCATTCCCCTCCCCCCTACTATACACATACTTTTGCCATAATTTATCCCTATAACTTTTACCAACATAATTTATACCTAAATAATTTTATTTAGAAGATCTGTGTTTAAGTGTTTTCTCTCTAAACCAAAAGTATTGTGAAATTAGTTTATTTGGGGTAATTCTGCACTGTTATTCTCTTTTCCTATTACATTTTTATTTGGTTTGAAAATGCAAGGATTAAATCAGGGAATGTTGTCAGATAAAAAAAGCATGTGTGCCATGTTGATTTTGTATCGTTCTAGTTTCTTAATCAAAATACCATGCGGTACAAATCAAATGCCTTATGGAAGTCCAAGTATATTATATTAGCACTATTACCATTATCAACCAAATATCATTTATAATATCATAAAAAATGTGTATCAAGTTAGTTTGACAAGATTTATTTTTCATAAACCTATGTTGATTAGCATTAATTACATTCCCCTCCTTACATTGTTTATTTTAAATGTCCTTAGTCAGCCATTCCACTGTTTTGCCCAGGATTGATGTCAGACTGAGAGACTTATAATTTCCTGGGTCATCTCATTTAACCTTGTTAAATATTGATACAACATTAGCTTTCTTCCAGTTCTCTGGAACTTCCCCAGTGTTTCAAGATTTATTTAAAACCAACATTAACAATCTAGACAGGTTGGCCAGCTCTTTTAAACTGTTGGCTACTAGTTCTCTGGACCTGCTGATTTAAAATATCTAACTTTAGTAGCTGCTGTTTAATATCCTTCTGAGTTACTGTTGGAATGGAAAGTATTTTGTCATCATCGTCATCGTATGATATGGTTACCTGATCTGTCTTTTTCCCAAATACAGATTATAAATATTTATTGAACATTTTTGCCTTTTCTGCATTATTATTGACCATTCTACCATTTCCATCCACTAATGGACTAATGGATCATTGTTAAGATTTTTTTTGTTTTTAATATACTTTAAAACTCCTTATTGTGCTTAAGTTTCTGTCCAGAGATTCCTCAGTGTCCAGTTGCCGTTTTGCTTCCCATATCAACTTTCTACAATTCCTAGCTTCTAATTTACATCTATTGCTATCAACTTCCCTTTCCCTCTCCTCCCCCAATTGTTATATACATTTAATAGCTGCTTTCACTTCCCCTCTAACTCATGCTGTTTAAAAACAAACTAGAGTTGCTTGCTTTTTCAGTTGTGCTTTTCTCCACAAGGATTTTTACACATGTAGTAAAATGTTTTTAATAGTTCTCAGTCATCATTCATAGTCTGTTTAAATTCTTTCTTCCAGCTGATTTGGCTTATAGTTGTAGAGCTTTGTAAAGTTGGCCCTTTTAAAACACTAATTGTATATATTATTAGTTTGTACTTTATTCGGTTTGCTCATAATAAATGTAGACAAGAATGATCACTTTCACCTAAGCAACCACTAATTTTTAGTTTTGTGATCTATTCGTCTTGATCTATGGAGACCAGAATGCAGAATTCCCACCATGTTGGATACAACACTTGTTTAGATAGGAAATTGTCATCTATAATTTTTAAAAATTCAAAGGATGTTTCAGTACTGGCAGCATGAGACCTCCATTATATGTAACACAGACCGAATTACATTAACCCCCTGTGATGTTTTCTCCCCCTCACTCTGATATTGCACTTTTATTCCTACACATGATTGGTGCTTAAGGAGCCAGTCATTCTGGTTCCTATTATGGTTTGACATAAAAGCATAGCAGCCAAAAACTAGTACTCTATCTTGTGCTTTATGTGTTAGAGGTATGTGGAGAACAGAAATTTTGTTTTGAGGAGGATTTTGAGATTTGTACATTTGTTTTCATTCTGATTCTAAATGAAACCTGAAAATTTTGAAATTCTCTATGATCAAAAATTCTGAAAAAATTCATTTCAAATCAGTTGAAAAGTTTAGACAAAATCAAAAGTGCACCTAGGCCTCTTGGGTTGTTCCATTCTTATTTCAACTTTTTAAAAATTGTATATGATAGAATATTATACAATTTAAAAAAATAATTGTAATGAAAAGTTGTTTTAAAGAGACATCTAAACATCTTATTCCAAAAACGCTCGCTCTCTCGCCCAGAAACAAAATTGGAATCAAACATGATTTTGCAAAGCATTTCAATTTTGATGAAATTGCCTCTGATGGAAAATTGTTCTGCTGAAGTTTTCCCAACAAACTCTACTTAGTGGAGTATTCAAAAAACCCTACTTTGGACAGGCTGCTAGAAAGTAATCTGCTTCATTTGAGTTGTGGCTAAGTTTATGAAATTTAATTTGCTAAGATGAGAAGGATAACTTTCCTCTTTGACCATTAATATGCTATTAACAGAGAACTCTCACATGAAATACTGTGCCAACACACACACACACACACACTGGGCCCCATCCTTCAGTTTTTACTCAAGGAGAATTCATTGGACTTCAACAGTAGTTGTGCCTAAATAATGGTCCATAGATTCAAGCACATTGTCAATTGCCTCTTCATAACCAAGAAGTTCAACAGTCAGTGTTTCCAAGGCCATTTTTCCAGTCTTAAGGCGGAGTCTTGCAAGGTGCTAAGCATCTTTAACTGAAATCAGTGGGAACTGAGGCTACGCAGTATCTTGTATGTTGAGCCCTTAATTTGGCACTGTTCTTAAAAAGATTAGGTAGATATTATTCAAAGTGTTTACTTCAGAATTTTTGTTCAAAATGTCTTACAATAAAAAAAGTAATAATTGTAGTAATGGGACAATTTTGTGTATTTTTTAAAATCTGTATGTCAATCTTTAAGAATTCTCAATAACTTTGTCAGAAGTCCTGTAAGTCACAACTGGTAACAAAAAAAAAAAGGCTGTAAAAACTGAAAAATCGCCTATGTTAACAAGTTTCAATTACTTTTTTTGAAGTGAAACTTTTTTTCCTTGACATTACATTCTGAACTATGAAACTGCAAACACATAAGTCAAATCTAAGACCATCCAAACATTGCATGTGACATTTTCCAAATGTCAGTGTTGCAGCAGCAGTAAACCATATTAAGATTGTTAGAGTAAACATACTGGTACATTTTTCTTCACAGAAAAAGTCAATGATTAGATAAGTGTCATGAAAAGACAAGTTACTTTTAAAAAGAGTAACTTCAAGAGGTAACAACATTTGTGTTGTGAAAAGGTATTTTTGCTTGAAGAAAACTGCATTTATGCCTGCTTGGGCAACATCCTCCCTCCTATGCGCTTGCCTCTAACGGCACAAGGGTCAATATTGCCATGTCTTCTAGCACGGCAATATCTCCTCTGCAAATTATAGTTATTCAAGGTCAGCTTCAATTTGTGCACTCAACATTGTAAACTATTTTGTTTTATTTTTGCAGTGATACAATCTGTTCACAAGGGATTCTGCTCTATTTTTGATGCATGCACCATTGACATTGGAAGGGGAGAACAGACCTCATTAGATTGGATTCTTCTCTCTCTTTATACAGCCATCTCCACCGTGAACATCCATACCCCTTTCCTTGCCAGTCACATGCCCCGCTCCTTCCCCAAAAAGGTACCTGAATGCTAGTTATCATTAATACCGTAGGAGAGCTGCATTTAAGCACTTGTTTTTTGTAATATTTTTGCAGAAACATAACTGGGGAGGTCATGGATGCAGTGCCTAATACTGATTTCTGAAAATAATTAGTTCATACAATGTATGTTCATACAGTTTGTATGAAGGGGACTAACCAGCAGTAAGGACTACATATTCAAACACAGGTGGCTGGAAGTCAGCCCTCTAACTTGTATATTTAGAAGTGGCTTGACCTTGGTGGGAGCTACAAATGCTCAGCACTTCTGAAAATGAGTGCACGCATTTAGATGTTTAAATATGGATTGGGCTGGCTAATTTTAGGCACTTAAACTTCCAAAGGATGGCCAGAGTTTTTAGAGAGCTCCTTGAAGATGAATAGAAAGCATTTGTGAAGTTTTTTTTTTAAAGTCTAAGATTCTAAACAATTAACAAAATAGATGTAAACTTAATTAGACACGTGTTTCTTTTGATGTTTTTCCCAAATAATTTGTCCAGAGACATGGGTCTTTGGTAACTAGATGGGTGAAAGGTATTTGTATTACAATGAACGCCATGCTTTGCCTTCCTCCAGTAAGTATAATTGTAACTGTCCTACCTGGCTATTTTTAATGTAGCCACACTCACTTGATTAGCTTTTTGTAAGTTTTCATCCTTTCAGCAATTGTTTACGTCTATATGAGATGCTGGACAAGATGTTATGTTGGAGCACATTGCCAGATGTCAACCATACAATTTGCTTTGCTGGCTATGGATTGTGGAATGGTTTTAAGAGCTGGGGGTCAGGGTGTTAATTGAATATCATTTGGTTTTATGTAGACCCTATCTAATTGGATATATTGTTGCTTCAAGGCACTAACAGATGCTAAAGCAGAGTTACCATTTTTAAGAACTGTTGACCCTTGTCTCTTTCACTAACAGAAGTTGGTCCAATACACAATGATGATATTACCTCACCCAGCTTGTCTCTCTAATATCCTGGGTCCAACATCGCTACAACACTGCAAACAACATGTTAATTTTATATTGTTCTAGATTTTAATCAAAATGTCATGCAGTGCCGAGTCAAATACCTTACAGAAGTTTAAGTATACCACATGGACAGTATTGCCTTTATCAACCAAACTTGTAATATCATCCAAAAAAAAGATATTCGTCTCTCAGGATATTAACGTCTTTCAGGATAATTTGGTGGTTAAGGAGAAGTGTTTAGGCGCCATCTTGTGGGGCTTTACTGACACCTGAAAAGATCATACATAGACTAGGTTGTCTGGAGGGCTAGCAATATTTATATTAGCCTGAGTAAGTACATTTCATTAAGCCCATGAAAGAAGAAAAATTGAATGGGTTTAACTAGCAGGTTTCAGAAAGACCAGAGTGCATGGACATTGCTCTCATCAGTAAAAAAAACATTCTGTACTTTCCCTCTGGTAAAAAATGCCCCCAAATACTCTGCTCCCATCTCTCTTTGTCCCCCTTCAGAAGTTCTCAAACTGTAGTTATGGAGTACCCTCTTGTGGTCTGTGGTGAGGTAGCTGGTCACATGATCCTAATTCGCCTCCCTGTTTCCACTTACTAAAGTGCCTTAAAAGAAGAAGAGGTTACTCACTGTGTGCAGTAACTGGTTCTTCAAGATGTGTGTCCCTATGGGTGATCCACTTCAGGTGCACATGCGCCTCTCAAGCCCTTGATTGGAGATTTTTCCATTAGCAGTGTCTGTTTGGCCTGTGCATGCGCCCCATGCCTCCTTGTGCTCAATACCAAGGCTATATAGGGGTGTACAGATGAACTGACCTCAGTTCTTTCACCACACAAACGTCCTGTAAGGAACAGTCTGAAGCAGAGGGGAAGGAGGACACATCTCAAAGAACTGCAGGTACTGCACAAAGTGAATAATCTCTTATTCTTTGAGTAGCATCCCTATGGAAGTCTCCCAAAGAGGAGCACCCAAGCAGTATCTCCAGATGAAGGAGAGAGCTTTGGAATAGAGTCTGGAACTGAGTATAGTAATGCAGAACCAAGTGCCACATTGGATGTGACAGCTTGGATCAGGTAATTGTAACGTTTCGACTGGAAAAGGGCAAATATAATGCCCATCTATAAAAAGGGAAATAAGGACAACCCAGAGAATTACAGACCAGTCAGTTTAATTTCAGTACCCAGAAAAATAGTGGAGCTAATAATTAAGCAATCAATTTGTGACACCTAAAAGATAATAAAGTGATAAGTAACAGCATGGACTTGTCAAGAACAAATCATGTCAAACCAAACTAACAGCTTTCTTTGACAGGGTAACAAGCACGGGCAGTGGGTACAATAGGCCAGGAAAGGCCTTGCCTGACCTGGTGCTGCCGCTGAACCGCCGTTGGACACCTGGGCCATGGTGGCCCCAGCCCTTCCCCAAGACGCCCACTGCCTCCTCCACTCCACACCCCCCCGTCCCCGCTGCTTGCCACGTCCCTTCTCGGGCGCTGGGGCTGGCGGCTTGGCGGGGCCTTCAGGGGCGGGAGGAGCTGGTGCTAGGGGGCCGGCGGCTTGGCCTGGCAGGCATTCATGGGCCAGGGGGGCTGGCGGCTCAGCCTGGCGCTGGGGGAGGCCAGAGGCTCGGTTTGGCCCTCAGGGAGGACGGCAGCTCGGCCTTGCCCGGTGCTGGGAGAGGCTGGCAGCTCGGCCCAGTGCTTGGGGAGGCCGGAGGCTTGGCCCGACACTGGCGGGAGGGTGGCAGAACAGGGGGCCGGCGGCTCAGCCTGGTGCTGGGAGAGGCCGGTGACTCAGCCCAATTCTGGCAGGTGCAGGGGCAGTCAGGGGTGGGGGGGCTGGCAGCTCGGCCTGGCGGTCGGGGGGAGCAGTGGGTCAGGGGGCCGGCGGCGGCGGCTCAGTCTGATGTGGCTGGGGCAGGCAGGCCAGGGCTCCTTCGGTCACGGAGGCCCCTCAAAGTCAGGGCTTCTCCTTTTACAGCGTGGGAGGGGGGGGTTCGGGGCTCTGGCATGTTGGGGGGCGGAGCCTTGGGCAGAAGGGGCAGGGCCGGTGAGCTTGCCTCCCCAAAGCAGGGGTTCACCCGCCGCCCATGGTAACAAGCCTTGTGAATAGAGTGGAAGAGGTAGATGTGGTATATCTTGGCTTTAGTAAGACTTTTGATACTGTCTCGCATGACCTTCTCATAAACAACTGGGGAAATACAACCTAGATGGAGCGACTATAAGGTAAGGGAATAACTGGTTGGAAAACCATTCCCAGATAATAGTTATCAGTGATTCACAGTCATGCTGGAAGGACATAGCGAGTGTGGTCTCACAGGAATCAGTTCTGGGTCCGGTTTTCTTCAATATCTTCATCAATGATTTTGATAATGGCATAGAGAGTATACTTGTAAAGTTTGCAGATGATACCAAGCTGGGAGGGGCTGTAAGTGCTTTGAGGGATACGATTAAAATTCAAAATGATCTGGACAAACTAAAGAAATGGTCTGAAGAAAATAGGAAGAAATTCAATAAGGACAAATGCAAAGTACTCCACTTAGGAAGGAGCAATCAGTTGCACACATACAAAATGGGAAATGACTGCCTAAGAAGAAGTACTGCGGAAAGGAATCTGGGGTCATAGTGGATCACAAGCTAAATATGAGTCAATGGTGTAATACTTGCAAAAAAGCAAACATTCTTGGATGTATTAGCAGGAGTGTTGTAAGCAAGACATGAAAAGTAATTCTTCTGCTCTACTCCATGCTGATTAGGCCTCAACTGGAGTATTGTGTCCAATTCTGAGTGCCACATTTCAGGAAAGATGTGGAGAAAATGGAGAAAGTCCAGAGAAGAGCAATAAAAATTATTAAAGGTCTAGAAAACATGACCTATCAGGGAAGACTGAAAAAATTAGGTTTGTTTAGTCTGGAGAAGAGAAGACTAAGAGGAGACATGATAACAGTTTTCAAGTACATAAAAGGTTGTTACAAGGAGGAGGGAGAAAAATTATTCTCCTTACCTCTGAGGATAGGACAAGAAGCAATGGGTTTAAATTGCAGCAAGGGCGGTTTAGGCTGGACATTAGGAAAAACTTCCTGTCAGGATGGTTAAACACTGGAATAAATTGCCCAGGGAGGTTGTGAAATCTCCATTGTTGGAGATTTTTAAGAGCAGGTTAGACAAACACCTGTCAGGGATGGTCTAGATAACACTTAGTCCTGCCTTGAGTGCAGGGGACTGGACTAGATGACTTCTTGAGGTCCTACAATTCTATGAAAACGTGTGTATTAAAGTCCATGTAGCAGCCCTACACATTTCACATACTGGTACTCTCTTCAGTAATGCCACAGATGGTGGCTGTGATCTGGTTGAAAGAGCTTTCACCCTTTGAGTGGTATTGAATGCCGACAGCATCATAAATTGACTAATACATCCAGATATGCATCACAATGGTCTCTGAGTAGAGACTGAGGATCCTGAGGATCTATCCACAAAAGAAATGAAGAGCCTAGGAGATTTCCTAAATTGATTAGTCCTATCTAAATAGAAGGCCAAAGCCCTTCTAACGTCCAGGGTATGTAAACAGGACTCCTGTAGCGACCTGTGTGGCTTCAGGAAAAACACTGGTAGATGAATGGATTGATTAAGATGGAACTCTGAAGGAACCTTACGTAAGTATTTAGGGTGTAGACATAAAGAGACCTTGTCTTTAAAAAACACCATAAAGGGGTGATTGACCATCAAGGCTCCAATCTCCCAGACCCTATAGTTGACGTAATGGATACTAAACAGCTATCGCCATAGATAAATGCAACAGAGAACATGGTTCCATTGGTTTGAATGGAGGTCTCACAAGGTAATTGAGTACCAGATTAGCCATAGTCACCACTGCACAGAACCCAGTCACAGTGGGGTGAGATACTAGTTAAGCAGTCATAAGATAAGAGGATAATTCCACTCAGCTATAGCCTATCCAGTTAATTGGCCCCTTCTCAGCCTCATTAACCCTGTCTAGGCTTGTGTGGGGTGAACACCCTATCACAGTAATGCACATTGAAAAACATAGTCCCAACTATACAGATAAAATGATGGGGTCTAAATTAGCTATTATGACTCAAGACAGAGATCTTTGAGTCATTGTGGATAATTCTCTGAAAACATCAGCTCAATGTGCAAGGGCAGTCAAAAATACTAACAGAATGTTAGGAACTGTTAGGAAAGGGATAGATAATAAGACAGAAAATATCATAATGCCGCTATATAAATCCATGGTACATCCACACCTTGAATATTGTGTTTAGTTCTGGTCACCTGATCAGACAAAAAAAGTTACTTTAAACGTCAAAAAGGTGAAGAGAAGGGCAACAAAAAATATTAGGGATATGGAACAGGGACATTAAAAAGACTAGGACTGTTCATCTTAGAAAAGAGACAGCTAAGAGAGAATATGATCGAAGTCTATAAAATCATGAATAGTGAGGAGAAAGTGAATAAGGAAGTGTTCTTTACCATTTCACATAAACACAAAATTAGAGTGACGGGTTTCAGAGTGGTAGCCGTTTTTGTCTGTATCAGCAAAAAGAACGAGGAGTACTTGTGGGACCTTAGAGACTAACAAATTTATTTGGGCATAAGCTTTCGTGGGATAAAACCCACTTCATCAGATGCATGCAGTGGAAAATACAGTAGGAAGATATACATATACAGAGAACCTTCTGTATATATATATCTTCCTACTGTATTTTCCACTGCATTCATCTGATGAAGTGGGTTTTAGCCCACGAAAGCTTATGCCCAAATAAATTTGTTAGTCTCTAAGGTGCCACAAGTACTCCTCATTCTTTTTACAAAATTAGAGGTCACCCAATGAAATTAATAGGCAGCAGGTTTAAAACAAACAAAAGGAAGTTTTTCACACAATGCACAATTGTGGAACTTGTGGCCAAGGGATGTTGTGAAGGTCAAAAGTATAACTGAGTTCAAAAAAGTATTAGATAAGCTCATGGAGGATAGATCCATCAGTGGCTATTAGCCAAGATAGTCAGGTGCACAACCCTATGCTCTGAGTGTCTCTAAACCTCTGACTACCAGAAGCTGGGACTGGACTACGGGGGATGGATCACTTGGTAATTGCTCTATTCTGTTCATTCCCTCTGAAGCATCTGGCACTGACCACTGTCAAAAACAGTGAGCTAGATGGACTATTGGTCTGACCAAGTATAGCCAAGTATTTTTAAATGGCAAATATTAGAACTCCCTAAATGAGACATCCTACACACATGCCTCTAATAAATTAAGGCTAAAAAGCTCTAGACTAAGACTTACCAAGACGTCAAGTGTCAGTAGAAGCCAGCAGGAGTAGTCTTCTTGGCTCTAATGTGTTCCCTTCCACGGAAGACTTGAGATTTTATATTCTCAACATCTCAACCTTGGAGTGTTTTAAAGCAGTAGACGTATCAGCGTGGTATATTATCCAGATAAAATGCTTAGGGTCCAGCTGCAGAAGAGCAGCAGGGATAGCAGCAAGCTGCTTCCAGCTTGGATTTTGGTCTGATTTAAGAGCATTCCCACAAAGAAGTGAGGTGACAGTGGATGTTTGGAAGTAGATAATTATTTCACTGTCTGCCTTTAACAGATATGTAAAACATTAGTTCAATTCTAACAGCAAAATTATCACTGCTCACATTTTACCAGTGACAGTATCAGAACAAACCCAGCAGACCTTTTTCCACACAGGAAAGTATTACATTCAAATTGCATGATCATAGTCTGTCATGAAGAGAAACCTGAAGCATGTGGGGTTGCTAGGTACTCTCACACACTGTCTTACAGCAGTCCAAGAGCAGCTGTGAGCACTCTGGAGTCTCTCTCATTTTGTAAAGCCTCTGAAGCATAGAGGAACAAAACAAAAATTAGTTTAACCACCACCAAGCCTTATTGCTTTACTTAGTATATTTTTCTATTTATTTTTTTAACAATATATAATATATATAATTTTTAAAAGATAATTATTGTATTTTTATTCTTACATTGGAAGTAGAGTTGTCTGAAGATTTTTTCATGAAAACACTTTCATCAAAAACTGAGGTTTTAATGACATTTTTTACAGAAAATTTTCATTTTTATAAACATTTTTAATTTGTTGATAAAATTTTGCAACAAAATCTCTACAAAAAAATTATTTTTTGTTTCAAATGGGTGGGGGGGGGAGGAGAATCAATTTTCTTTCACTTAAAAAAAATTCCTCATCCTTTTTAAAATAAAAAGACAGGATCTTTTCTCCACCACAACACAATGGAAAAATTAAAAAAAAATTGTTTAGAATTTTTTCTTTGAAAAACAAATGTCAATGAAAAATGAAGTCTATACAACTGCTGATGTGTGCAATCCCCTCTCAAGGGTTGTACTGATAGCAGCAATACCCACAGTAATAATTTCCAGAAAGAACCGTTTCTCATATACTGTCCCAAATATATTGAACAAAACTAATGAACTCTAGCCATATATATGAAAAGGGTTTAACCATTCAAGTCAGAGGCTGGGAATACGGAATAATATACAGCTGAGTAGCTTGACTGTATACAGGTTTGCACTGACCTAAAACTAAATTGTCATTTTGCCCCCACTGAGCAACGAATTAAATTAAAATCTTTAACGTACACATGTTGCTGTCCCTTTAGTCGAATACTCTTTCACGGTATCATTAGTTACTCACTTTGAAATTTTATATTAAAGAGGAAGAGTGGATTAAATGGTCTTGATCAATCAGCAGTTTAACAAAAATGTCACATGGCTGAAGTATGAGACATTTCTATTATTTTCTATACATTTGAATCCACAAAGAAATCAAGCATAGAACAATCAAGTAATCCAGCATCTTTTCAATACTGCATTTACCTTGCAAATGTTTTTGAAGAAGAGCCATAGGCCCATTTGATGATTTAATGATAAGCAATCAAACTGTCATTCACAGCAGCATGATGGCATATGAAATTCAGTGTAGTCAAGTGCAAGGTTATGCACAATGGAAGGAACAATTTGAACTAAGCATATGCAGTGCTGGATTCTAAAAATTAACTGAAACCACTCAGAAAAAACCTAGGGGTCATTGTGGACATCTGAATGAAAATACCTGCTGAATGTGCAAAAGAGGTGTGAAAAAGCAAACAAGATGTTAAGCTGTATTAAGAGATGGATATATATGTATACACACACACACCTCTACCTCGATATAACGCTGTCCTCGGGAGCCAAAAAATCTTATACCGTTATAGGTGAAACCGTGTTATATTGAACTTGCTTTGATCCACCGGAGTGCGTGGCCCACCCCCCACCCCCACCTGGATCACTGCTTTACCGCGTTATATCCGAATTCGTGTTATATCGGGTGGCATTATATCGAGGTAGCGGTGTATATATATATATGTTGTACCCCCTCTCCTGGTGTATGAGGTCAGATCTTTGAATGGCATTATCTGTGTAGGGCCATTTACTTCATTTACACCAGCTGATGAAGCCCACTAAGTTCATTTGTGGTTATCCCATCTTGCAAAGTATATAGCAGAAACAGAAAAAGCCTAGAGAATGAAGATGAAGATGTTTAGAGGTAAGGACAGATTTTATGAAGAGGAATTAGAATGATTAGGATTCTTTGATTTACAACAGAGACAAAAATAAGAGGTGACGGGAAAGATTTATATTAATTATAAAATGAAAGTGAGAGAAAAGGTCATTTTGCTCCTATTTTCACTCTCATAATAGAAAAGAGCTATCCAATAAAATTAAAAGGCAAAAGATGTGAAGCTAATTAAAAGGGAAAGAAACCATCCCCAATGCAGGCAAGGTTTGCAAGAGGAATGTATGGGTGAATGCTGTAGCCAGTTGAACCTTTAGTTTGAGAGTCACAGCCCTGTGTGGCAGGACTCCACAGTGTGGTGCATACATGCACACTATACCCTAAAACACTTAAGTCATACATGCTGAGAATGTGTCACAATATCTATTGGATCTGGAAATATTATGAAACAGATTAAAAGCTCTTAAGAGGTTTGATTTATGTTTGAAAAATACCTTCTCATGCACTATGTCCTTGCACTAGATTTTATTTCTAAATGAGAAAAAAGAAGAAGACAGAATTAAAGAAGTCATGCAGTAAAATAAGTGTCTCTCACCTTGCTAATTGTTTCCTGACTGTATGATGTAACAACACTAGTATGGCTAAATGGTAAGTCCTCCTCAGTCAGTCAGGGAGTAGCCAATCTAGAAACAGGGTTTTTGCGCCGAGTTCCTCCTCCTCACAGCACACAGGGGAGACTTCCCCAGTTGAGAACTTTCAGAGTTGGAAAAAGTTAGATGTAGTCTACACTAGCTGGTCAATTTGGTCACTGGGCCAGCCCTGATTGTCCACTGGGTGTGTTGGAAGAGTATCCAAAGTGCCCATATTGATAGGGAGGTAAGACAAATTAGATTTTCTGTGATGTGGCTGCCACTAGCATCTATCTAAGGTATTTATACGGCCCCTGGCACTGTAGCACCTCAATCTTGCATGTATTTTTATTCTCAACACCCACAAGAAAGGGCAGGGCTATTATCCCCTCTTTACAGATAGAAAACTGAGGCATAGAGAGGACTAAGTGACTTGCCCAAGCTCACAAATGAAGTCTATGGCAGAGCAGGGAATTGAACATGTGTCTCTCAAGTGCTAGGCTTGTGCCCTAATCATGGGACTATCCTGCCTCTCTAATCACCTTGCTCATAATCTTACAATTAGCATGAACAAATGGCTCTGACTAGCAGTTACCAGATCCAAGAAGTGAAATAGTAACTATGACAAAACTAAGATGAGTGAAGCTGAAGAACTGGAAGGGGAGAACAGCTTAGGGCAGAGGTGGGCAAACTCCTGCCCGGCCCCTGAGCCTCTGTCAGCTAGCTCCTGGCCCCTCCCCTGCTGTTCTCCCTCCCCCGCAGCCTCAGCTCACTGTGCCGGCGCAATGCTCTGGGTGGTGGGGCTGCAAGCTCTTGCCGGGTAGTGCAGCTGCAGAGCCGCAGCCTGACCCGGTCTCTGTGCTGCATGGTGGCGTGGCTGGCTCCAGCCAGGTGGCGCAGCTGCCTGTCCTGGTGCTCTGGGCGGCGCGGCTGTAGCACTGTCCGCCACCGGTGCTCCAGGCAGTGTGGTGAGGGGGCAGGGGAGTTCGGGGTGGTGGTCAGAAGGCAGGGAACAGGGGGGTTGAATGGGGGCAGGGGTCCCGGGGGGGCAGTCAGGAATGAGAGGAGAGGTTGAATGGGGCGGCGGGGGTCAGTCAGGGGCAGGGGTCTGAGGGCAGTCAGGGGACAGGGAGGGGTGGATGGGGCAGGGGTCCCGGGGGGGCCATCAGGGGGCAAGAAGCAGGGGGAGTCAGATAGGGGGCAGGGCCGGGCCAGGCCACGCCTGGCTGTTTGAGGAGGCACAGTCTCCCCTAACCGGTCCTCCATACAATTTCAGAAACCCGATGTGGCCCTTAGGCCAAAAAGTTTGCCCACCCCTGGCTTAGGGTTTGTTGAGCTCTTTCCCTAGAGAGACCNACAGCCTCAGCTCACTGTGCCGCTGGCGCAATGCTCTGGGTGGTGGGGCTGCAAGCTCTTGCCGGGTAGTGCAGCTGCAGAGCCGCAGCCTGACCCGGTCTCTGTGCTGCATGGTAGCGTGGCTGGCTCCAGCCAGGCGGCGCAGCTGCCTGTCCTGGTGCTCTGGGCGGCGCGGCTGTAGCACTGTCCGCCACCGGTGCTCCAGGCAGTGTGGTGAGGGGGCAGGGGAGTTCGGGGTGGTGGTCAGAAGGCAGGGAACAGGGGGGTTGAATGGGGGCAGGGGTCCCGGGGGGGCAGTCAGGAATGAGAGGAGAGGTTGAATGGGGCGGCGGGGGTCAGTCAGGGGCAGGGGTCTGAGGGCAGTCAGGGGACAGGGAGGGGTGGATGGGGCAGGGGTCCCGGGGGGGCCATCAGGGGGCAAGAAGCAGGGGGAGTCAGATAGGGGGCAGGGCCGGGCCAGGCCACGCCTGGCTGTTTGAGGAGGCACAGTCTCCCCTAACCGGTCCTCCATACAATTTCAGAAACCCGATGTGGCCCTTAGGCCAAAAAGTTTGCCCACCCCTGGCTTAGGGTTTGTTGAGCTCTTTCCCTAGAGAGACCTTTCCAAGAACTTGTCAACCAAAGGTTGCATCAGGACTCAGGAGATATATTCAAATGCAGCTGACAGTGCTGCAAGGTTTGGACCAGTTGCCAAGTGATGGGCTGGCAGAGCTCATCCCTCAAAGCCTTTCCATGCTCTGCTCAGGAAGTAGTTACTACTTGGTTAGAGGGAGCTTCTCTAGGCAGGAGAGTCCTGGAAATGCTTTGAGGGATGAGCCTCAAAGCCATGGAGGCTAGACTTGGAAGGGTTTAGTCTGGGGTAGGTAGATTATAAGCAGATATACATGAAACAACAGTGAGCCTTAAGTCTGGCCTTGGTGCTAGGGTAAAAGCTGAGGAGCAAGATCTTCAGATTAAAGTAGAAGGCTTAGACCACAGGGGCACTGCACCAATTATCTTACTTCACCAGGTCATGTCTCTTGTCTAAATTTCCCCTTCTTGGCTCCATGATGAATGTACCCCCACCCACCTGGTTCAAATAACATCCCGTGCTTAAGGTCTGGTTCATTTGAGACCCAGTAAGTACCAGCAGTTCCTCCTCTTGGACAGCAGGCTTAGTCCTTTCTTTCCCATGGTCTCAAGAACCTCTAGCCCCCAATAAACTGTTTTCTCTCTCTCTCTCTCTCACCTAGTGCAGTGTCACAGTCTCCTCCACCCTTGCGTTCTATAAACCATCAGCTGTATGGTAAGCTTGACTCAAATAGGCTCTCATCATCTGATGCAGAGTTCTCTGCAACCCTCTTCCTAGGGTTCATAGTGCAGCCACTCTCTGGGCTCTATAATTCACTAGCAGTCTATCTGGCTACTACAGGAACTTCACTACTTGGACACCCTACCCATCCACCTGGCCCCCAAAGAGAGCCCATGCCCAGCTCCTTCCTGGAGCCTGGTGGCCTCTGTCTGCTGCTTCTGCCTGAGAGTCACGAAACTTTAGATCTGGTTTCCTTTAAGTCACATGTGTACTCCTAGTCATGTGACCTGCAACTATCGCTTCCAATGCTAAGAGGCCAGGATCTATGACAGACGCACAGGGAGCATGCATGCATGCACTCAAGGACCAGTCCTTTGTTCAAGGACACAGTAGTTCTCAAAAATGCCTGTAATAAAAAAAACGTTATTCACAAAAAAGGGAGTCAAGTCAGGGCAGAGAGTTTCCTAAGTCCCTGAGCTAATGTGATGGCCGCCTTTCATCCAGGACAGACAAGAACATGGAACAATGATGATGGTTTCATTTAGGTTCAAACAGAGACTAATTGCTCTTCGGGAGAGCATGAAACTTAACAGGAGGCCTAAGGACAGAGATTGCTTTAAAGAACCTAGTTATGAGGCGATGGAACTCCAGTGGCAACCCCTCGACGCTAAAGGAACTAATGGAGGCCTTTCTCAGTCTCATCCTGGAATAATTTAAGAATGAGAGGATAATGTATTTCCTGTCTGAGTTCCTGTAGGATCTGTGCCAAGACTAAAAGATAGATCACAGTGTAAAGAGAAAAACATCTTTCTTTTGGGAATGGGACAAACACCCCAAGGACCTGGGCAGTGATTCCCACACAGTTCCATGAGGAGGAAGGAGGAAAGAAAGTCCTTTGTTTCTGGTAGGTGGAGACTAAAATGTTGAGATAGCTGTAGGTATGTAAATTAGACCTGCTTTAGCCAGTCAGGAGCTAGGAGAATCAAAACACAGATTCCCTTTTCTCTTCCTTCAGAGCCTGCCATATCTGGGTAAATTGCATTTTCAATGTATTATATTTTTCAATTAAAGATAGCAACAATAATTTAGAAAGTCGCATTTTATGTTCAAGATCACGGATTTTTAATATCTTCTCTCTAATGCTTGCTGAAACGTGTAAATCCTCTTGGACATCACATCTGATGTTTATTATGCTAATACAACAGAAGACAAAATAGTAACAAGGGAGAAAGAACTAGGACAGTGTTATGTATATGAAAGTAGTAGTCACATTTGAAAGGCTGTAAGATTACAGTATGTAGCTTCAAAAGGAAGAAATGTTATCTGGCTGGGAAGTCTGAATGTTGCACTCTTCAGAGCTTAGTTACTGTTCTGATGGGCTAGCAGTGATCTGAATGACAAGATGTTCCTTTCTCTGCTAGAATTTGAGAGGATACCTTCTGAAACATTGCCTACCCCTCATGTCTCAGGCTGAGAACAAGACACCAAGGCAATCCCCTCGTCAACTTATTTCTGCATCTGGTGAAGCTTTCCTGGAATTCTTCCGAGAAAGGGGGAGGGGGGGGGGGGGAAGAGAGAACCTGGGAAGGATTAGATTCCGCACAATGTTGGCCAAGTATTCTACTCCTTAAGCCAAAGAAGCTTAGATGATCCACAGGCCATCCACATGAAGGTCTTTTGTCTCTGCACTGCTATTGGCCTCCACAGCTACCCCCAAGGAAGGAACTGGGAGTTTGCCAAACTGTGGAGGGAGAAATAGGTAAGTCAACAGTAATTCACCAAATGACTCTCAGATTCAGGAGGATATATCACCTCCTCTGCAGACATCCTCCAGATCTCAACCCTAGATCCTCCATGTTGTGGATCAGCCAGAAGGATTTTCAAGGATTCAGGGCACAAGAGATGCAGAATGCCACTTCTGTGGGATTTCCTCTTACATACATCCCCAGGTCAGCATCCGTTGAATCCCAGGCCCCTCACCTACAGATGAGCATAGTAGCAATAAGACCCCACGTTTGGAAGTCAAACTAGTGTCTCCTGCAGCACTGAACTTACCAGTAATTAACAAATTTTCTCTTGTTGAGCCACCGCTAATACAGTTGGTTATAGATGGAGTACTACAAAGGTCAGAGTGTCTTTCAAAAACGAACCTCTCTTGCTTTATTTATCATGCAGACCAGTTTCGCCTTGACCAGGAACAACAGACCATGTGGAATTTTTGAAAGAGCTATAGGAATTTTCCCCACATCTCTGATGTTTCTCAAGGGATTTTCAAATTTGGTTTTCAATTTTACTTGGCCATTCTCTTTGATCCTGCTCCATAAATCTGTGTTTGTAACATCATTGTAACATGTAACCATGGAAATAATTAGGATACATGCTAGCCAGTTTCCAACAACCTCTTCCTCCCCACATACTAGCCTAGTCCTGAGGAGTGGTGGAGGAGGTGGTTGCTCTGGGATGGGCACAATGTGGCCAGGAGATTCCTCTAGTTTGGTTTAGGAGTCAGGGAAAAGGTTATCATCCAAGTCTGAGAATGCCTTCTACTGGCTTCAGCATGTGCTAAGAATGCAGGGGAAAAACAGAATAAGGAAAAATGTTGCGAAATGAATTAGTGAATACTAAGGCATATGGAGCTGGGTGTATGCAACATTAATTTGTAACATACTGAGCACTATCTTGGCACAAACAGTAAAACTTTGAAAAGTGCCTAAGTGACTGAAAAGCGTAAAGATTCTTCAGTGTATTGTGCTTATACCTTATAGAGTAGTGTTATATATACACACACACACACACACATATATATAGAGGGATTACATGGTTGAGTACCAGATATACTCCCTATATAACTTGTCTTTGCCAGAAGCTGGGAATGGGTGATTGGGGAAGGATTACTTGATGATTGCCTGTTCATTCCCTCTGAAGCACCTGGCATTGGTGACTGTCATAAGACAGGATATTGGGCTAGATGGACCATTGGTCTGACCCAGTGTGGCTGTTCTTATGTTCACTTAAGAGTGGCATTCCTGGACCCTTTTCAAAAGACATCAAGTTATAAAAGAAGTCACAGATGTAAAAACTTTTTTGAACTACATTTCAGTTTTAATGGATTCGCAATTTTATACAGTACTTCTGAAGGTTTAAAACAAAAGAAAAACTATACAGAGGCAATGGGAGTATAATAAAGGAGCTACAATTTATTATATACAATCAAGTGAAAATAATACAATAGAAAAATGACCTGATTAAGAATTATATAAACATGCTTCCACATGACCATTTATCTTGCTGTTTTTGACCGCAGTCGTCGCTTGATGATTAGATGATCACTTTCCTTTTCCTTTTGATCCATAACAATCTAAAAAAATGAGACACTTTGAAAGTTATTTTTGCTTTTCCTCAGATAAATGTTTAATATGGAATCGTATGTCAATTCTAGATATCTGTATACAGATGGGTGCATTCATGTAGTTAGCTGCATAAAACACCCACCAATTTTCTAGTGTCCCCCTGAGCTGTATTCATAATAAATTGAACAATATTGCTACTGAATTTTTTTTTAAAGGATCCATAATAGTCTTAGGTCAATGTACAGAGCTGCACATAAATTTCATGAAAAAAAAAAAAATCCTAGCAAAGAATAGGATGTGTCAGACTATGTTTGCATAGAAATTAATGTGAGAATAAGTTGCAAAACCATAGAAACCATCCTGATTGGAAACAATTTCCATTCCTAAACTTCTAGTACTAACTCACCAAAATAAAAAGTAAAAAAAAGTGAGACGAGGTGAGTGAAGTATTACCAACCACCTTGTCTCTCTAATATCCTGGGACTGACGTGGCTACACCACCACTGCATAGAATATGTAAAACAAAACAAAAACAAAAGTTTAATCTTCCCTTGACCTTCCCTGGCTTGTCCAGCATCTTAGATCCTATGCAGTCTGGTTTCTGTGCCCCTCCCTCCCGCCCCCTCCAGACTGCTCTCACTAAAGTTAATGGGATTACTCATTTGCATAGGAATTTGTAGGATTGAGGCATAAGAATGAGATCCTCACTCCCTGCTCTGGCCCCTTCACAATGGGGAAAAGGTCCTGCTTCCAGCTGGTGGAGCATTCCTCCAGTGCAAGAGCTGCACAGAGCCATATGGCTATCCTCCAAGGACCCTCTTGCAAGCCTTGGCATATGGGACATGTCAGGGACTGCGCTAGGAGGGATGTGTCGGTGTGGTGCCCCAGCATGCAAGGCTGTGGAGCTTCTAGGTATTGCTCCAAATCACAGGGCAGCTCCAGGAGACTTCCATAGCTTGGACAGGCCTGTAGTCTTAGCGATGCAGCACAGAATCTCATCCTCAGGGTTTAAATCAAGTATTTTCCTTTTTCATTAATTAGTTACATAGATATCCATTTCCATTTATCATTTTCCCTTTACATTTAAATTGATGCAGTCAAATGAAAACAAAAATCACTTCTTGTTAACTACGATAGCTGAAAACATTTCTGTTGCCCCACACCAAAATGATTATGACTAGAGAAAGGAATGGGTCAGTTTGTGCATTTGGCAGCACTTTCACTATATCCCCTGTAGAGCAACTCAGCTTCTCCCATTTATACAGGTCTTACAAACAGCTGCAAAGAGAGGAGAGACAAGAGGAGAAAAAAGAAGATGCAGCTGTAAAACCATGAAGATTGGCAAAGTGGAGTCGGGGGAACTGAAGTACGTCACTATTTTTAACTCATTTTTGTAAATTGACTATATCTCAGGTTGACTTATCTTAACTTTCCACACATGCGGCAGTGAGATAAGTATGTCACTTACCACATCACCAGGAATGTCTAAAGGAAAGGAAATGTCAGTTGAGTACAGCTTTCGCTTGGTTCGTTTCGGTTTGAGCTCCTTTGCTTTGTGAGTTTCCACTTCTGTAGATTTGGGGGAGCTTATTGTTGCAATCAGCTTCTTTGCTACAAGACATTTTATTTTAATCAATATTTTATTATTTTTAAACAAAAAGAGCATTTATTAGAAGGAATCAAGGGAATATTTAAAAAGCTACAATATATTCCTCTAATCACAGCTGAAAAGGTTTTTAAAGAGGAAATAGTTTGAATAAAACCTTGCTTTACTATAGACACATTTGATTTTTAAAAGAGATTTAGAAAATATGGATCATAGCAAACCTGCGTGTGCCAAATAAATTAAGTCAATTAAGTAATTGTTTCACTTCCTAGGAAGGGACAGATTTGGAGTTTGATTCCGCTGTCAATTGTACAGCAATCCCACTGACTTCCTTGAAATTACTCTTACTTATCCAGGTGAAATAAATTTCAGAATCATGCTCTATTATAAACTTAATATAAAATAGTGAGCATTATTGTTTTGACAAATTTATGCACATGCAGAATTCTTTTTTTTTCAATGTAGACGATCAATTTTTAAAGCACTTAAAAAAAAAAAATTCCCTTAGAGGACTCAGAATAATGTAATGACATTAGACAGAGTACAAAAAGTTAAAAGTTTATAACTGTTCAAACACAAGTTGTCAAGATCACACATCAAAATATAAACGAAGTAAATATCCTTAAAATCAAACTCTAATAAGTTCTCAAGATGCATTTTTCTTATTTTGCCTATCTGTAAATTTCGATTATCAGCAAAAGAAATATTTTGTCTGTTTGCATGTGTATAGTGAAATCAATGTTTACTGACATTTATCGATAAAAATCTAATCCTTCCAAACCTAGTTATAATCTCATCCTCCCACCCCACTGTTTATCTGTTACATTTTTACTGAATCTTAGATTGAGAGCTCCCTGGGGCAGAGACTGTCTTTTTTGTTTGTACAGTGCCTAATAAAATAGGTGCTGATCACAACTACTATAGAAACAAACAACAATAAAGAATGGCAAATACTTTATTCATCTTACGATGTTTTATTGGGCAGTAAATCTCTTTTTAAATTAGAAAAGCTAAAATAAAACAAAAGTTGTGCTTTTCATTTACATCCAACACAGCCAAACTTAGGATAGGCTGATAAAGTATGCTCAAGAGAACAGAAAATTTCCTACCAAAAGTTTCCTTTCTGCAAGCAGCGTCTCCCACAATTCTGGATGTCTGGGTTGCTCTCCTTTCTCTGCAATTTACAGAGGCAGATCAGCATTCTGGCACTGCATGGTCTAGCCATGCCTTCTCTGCTCCTGTTTGCTGCCAGATGAGTTATTCCCAAACTATAAAATTTGCATAACATTAACAAATATTCCAGAGATAAAACAACTATGTACATTAGACCAAAGAAAATGGTCATATGGTAACCCTTCCAATATCTCACCCTTGACTCATGAGCCGTCCAGTGTTGGGAGTATTGTGGGAGATGCTGCTAGCAGAATGGAAAATCATAAAGAATAAATTTTTTATTTTGCTCCCCAGCATCTCCCACACTTCTGGATGTTTGGGGAGTAGTGAGCAGTGAACAGATGTAGGGAGGGTTATGAAACAAAAGTTGGTAGGAAAGAAATACTCCCCTTTTTATCAGCTTGTTCAAGAGTCTGTATTATTTCTGGGCCACCACCTGCAGCACCTTCCTGCCAAAGGAGGCCTCTGTAGAAGACAGAAGGTCCACCTTGTAGTTCTTAATGCTGGAGACGAACTGGCAGTTTTCAAATTTCTGAAGTGACACACTTGCTCGTTCTGCTCTTCAGGTTGTTAAGGATCTTGTGGAGTGTGCCTTGATCCTTGCTAGGACAGAAGCCTCTGGTGACTTGTAGGCTTCCACAATAGGACTTAGAATCTGAGTCTCTGGTATTTCAGATCGAAAGACACAAATAGGGAACCTGATTTTCTCATGGATTCTGTTTACTTCAGATAGACTTTCGACATTCTTCTGACATCTAAGGTGTGCCATGCCTTTTTCAGTTGGATATTGTGGTTTTGGACAGAACAATGAAGCACAACTTCTTGAGAAGTGTGGATGAAGGAATTTACCTTCGGAAGAAAGGATTCTGGTGTCAAAAGCACCACTTGTACTCATAGAACATGTGTAAGGTTCTTGTATAGATACGGCTGCCATCTCCAATACTTGCCTGGCAGACAGGACAGCTACTAAGAAACCAGCCTTAATGGATAAATTAAAGGCCTACACTGAAGTCAGAAGCTTGAAGGGATGGCTTGTCAGGGCCCTCAAAGCTAGCAGAAGATCCCATTGCAGATCTGGCTACTTTGCTTGAAGGAATCTGGTTACCTGTGGACTGTTTGCCAGGGAGCCAGAGGATCCTGAAAATAACACACTACTAAGAGCAGACATCTGATGCGCAATGGTCCTGGTCTGAAGGCCTCTGTCTATTTCTTCTTGGAGAATGTCCAGAATGGTTGGAAATCCTGGATTTCTGGGATCTGCATTGTGCTCTTGGCACCAGTTGTTGAATCTGGACCAGAGAGAAGAGTATGCTTTTAGTGTGGATACTTCTCCTAGACTAAAGCAATATTTTAATGACACTGGAGGACAGACTGAGACCTTCTAGTGATTCCCTCTCAATAGCCAGGCTATTAGTTGAAATCATTTTGAGTTTGGATGAAGAAGAGGACCTTATGAGAGGACATATGATCTCCACAGAAGGTGGAGTTTCAGCTCCATCAGGTCTGAGAACCAAGATCTTTGACCAATGAGTTATCAGTATTACCGTTGCCTGTTCTTGTTTTAATATTTGGACTTCCTTTCCCAGTAGTGGAAAAGAGTGAAAATGTGTAAAGTATGACCTGTGGCCAACTGTGTGGTAAGGCATCTGTCCCCATGGATCTGGGGTCTGCCTCCCTTGTGAAGTATTTTGGCCTCTTTGCATTTCATACAGTTTGCGAACAGGTTGAGGAGGCCAAACATCTGAACGATGAAATTGAAAACCTCCTGATTCAGGCACCACTTGGAGTTGTTAATCCTGGGCTGGCAGAGCCAGTCTGCCTTTTGGTTCAGGTTTATTTGATGTGGATCACTCTGAGGGAAAGGAGGAACTGTTCCACCCACCCCATTAATTTCCATTGCTTCTGCGTGTAATGCTGGACTCCTTGTTCCTCCTTGGGTGTTTAAATAGGTGACCATAGTCATATTGTCTGATTGAATCAGGTGGGCTGGAACCTTTGCAGAATTAGCTTAATTACTCTCAGCTCTAGGAACTTTATGTTGTGAGCCTTTTCCTCCTCACTCTAGGCTGTTTGGGTCTCCAAATGAGCGCCCCAGCCCTCCAGGCTGGCATTGGTTCCAAGGATTAAAGGATCTGGAAGACAGATGGGCATGCTTTTACAGTCACTGTTATAGGACGGCCAACATTATAAGAAGTCGAACATCTGTGTTAGAACCTGTACTTGATGTTCTGGGGTGTGGTCCCACATCTTTAGAAGTTTTCAAGCATTCATACTAATGTGTGATTGTGCCCATGGAGTGGTCCCTATGCATGACACCAGGAGTCATAGCAGTTGGAGGAATAGTGCTATAGTAGGCCTCCTGCAGCTTGGGAGTAAGAAAACAAATTCCTGGATGGAACCAGAGAACTTCTGTTGGCACTGACGAAGCCATGCTCCTGGAAAATCCTGTGCAATGCTGACTGTGATGGAGCTCAGATCATGTAGTCATTGAGGGTCCTGGTGAATTCCCTGCAACCTGAGAGTCTCGCTATTGCCACCCCTGCCCCCACCTTTTTAAAAACTCTGGTGGACGAACACCTACTTGGCCTGTACTCGGTACTGATAATATTTCCTGCTGCAGGCGAACCTCAGAAATCTGTGGTGGCACAGTCTGATGGGGATATGGAGATATGCATCAGTTACATCTACAGAAATCAAGAAGTGCTCCTGGGACAAGGATGAGACCATAGCCAGGGTCTCCATTTGAAACTTTATTTTGTTCCTTCACTTGAGACTTTTGAGGTTGAGAATGGCTCTGACACCTCCCCACCCCCTGTACTTCTGTACAATGAAGAAGATGGAGTAGAACCTGGGGAATCTTTCTTCTGAGGGAACACTATAACTCTCATATCCAGAAGCGGATAGATTTTGTTCTGGATCAGATTGTATTTTACAGGGTCATTGAAGCTGGGTGACTGCAAGAAGGAAAAGATGGAGTGGAGCCTGCAGCTCAATGGAGTATCCCTGGCTCACTATTTCCCTGAGCCACTTGTCAGTGGTGTATGAAAACCATTTAGCTAGGAAATGGGAAATTCTGCCCCTTAGCTTCAGCTCTGGGAGGAAGCCTATGTGATCTGTCAAAGTGGATTTTATGTGTGGCGGACGTTCGTCTGGACTTTCCCCTTGGACTCCACTTGGATTCCACTGTTGTCCCTTTGGGAATCTGTTGCCCCTTTGCTGGCACTTCTGTGCTGACAAGGGAAGGATCTTCTCTGTTTGAAGGCTGGACTATAGTGTCTCCCGAGGGTGCTTAGTGGGGAGGGGAGAGATTGTCTGGATTTGCGGCATCGTTAACCACCCAGCTTTTTTCCTAAAGGAGGGAGCCTGTAAACTTGGTCAAGCTTGGGACCCATTTAGAGTGAATATCCACACTCCAAGGTCGAAGCAATCGGTGGCACCTGGCTAACTAGGTGGAAGCCATGGCTCAGGCTGAGAACCTCATTGCACCCACTGAGGCTTCAGTTACAAATGCTGTGGTTGCTAGAGAGACTTTCTTTAAAGCGGAGCTGAAGGTAAGGACAAAGATCACCCTAAGGCTTTGAGATCTTCTAGCCAGAAATGAGAAGCTTCTGCAAAGGGACACTCAGGAGGGTGGTGAAGGTGGCTTCGGAGCCCTTTTTGAGAGTGGGCTTCATCTTTCCATCCATGGGTTCCTTAGGGTAGAACTCCCCTTCGGAGGGAATAATCATGTCCCTGGTGAGGGATGCTATAGGAGCATCAACCTTTGGTGTCTCAGAAATAGAGCTCTTCGGTTCTTGAATTTTATAGACCCTGAGATTGCTCTTGTTAATAGGCTTGCCTTTTTCCGGCTGGTTCTTCGAAGGAGGAGTGAAGGGATACTGTAGCCTCAGGGGAGGATTTTGAGGGGGAAAATTTACACTGAGGCTTACAGAAGCCTGTTCAGGTTTCTGAGCCAGGTAATTTGCCTTCCTCAGTAGAGGAGAGGGAGGAGTCAAAGGACTCGTATCTCTGGATTATTTGGGTTTTTGCTTTCCCTTTTTAGGTTTTTATTTTAAATAATCTTATTTGCGTGCTTTGGGAATGCAGAAGGGCTCTGTGGCTTTGGTGAGGCCTCTTGTGGTTTACCTTCTTTAGGGCCTAGAGCCCTCTCAAGAGGTCTGTCTCAGAATCCTCCCCTGCTGGGAGGGGAGTGGGAATTCATTATCCAAGCCGCCCTGGCTGACTTGGGAGGGAGGTTGATTAAAAGACCTGTTTCTTTTCCCAGAATGCTCAGGACCCACTTTAAGACTTGAGGTGGGAGGGAGCTGTGGCCCCACAAGCCCCCCCTCATTATTCTGCAGGGGTCCCCTGGGACGTACTTCCTGAGATAAGACAGTTACCTTTTCGTAACTGGTGTTCTTCGAGATGTGTTGCTCATGTCTATTCCACAATAGGTGTGCATGCTCGCCATGTGCACCGGTGCTGGAAGTTTTTCCCCTAGCAGTACCTGGGGAGGGGGGGGGGAGGGGGGGAAGGGGGGGGCGGAGCGCCCCCTGTGAACCCTGGAGTGGCGCCTGCCTGGCGCGGTATAACGGGTGCGGCGTGGTATAAGGGGAGCTGCGCGGTCCCCCCACCCTCAGTTCCTGCTTGCCGGACAACTCTGGCAGAGGGGAAGGAGGGCAGGATGTGGAATAGACATGAGCAACACATCTCAAAGAACACCAGTTACGAAAAGGTAACTGTCTTTTCTTCTTCTTCGAGTGATTGCTCATGTGTATTCCACAATAGGTGATTGCAAGCTATACCTTCTGGAGGTGGGTAGGAGTTCACAAGTTCTCAGGACAGAGTACCGCCCTGCCAAACCCAGCGTCATCCCTGGTTTGGGAGATTATCGCATAGTGCGAGGTGAACGTGTGAACCGAAGACCACGTGACGGCCCTACAGATGTCCTGTATAGGGATGTGGGCGACAAAGGCAGCCGACGAGGCCTGCGCCCGGGTTGAGTGCGCCCTCACAATGGGCGGCGGGGGGACACCCGCCAGCTCATAACAGGAGCAGATGCACGAAGTGATCCAGTTGGAAAGCCGCTGATTGAAAATCGGCTGGCCTCTCGCGTGCTCAGCCGAGGTGACGAACAGTTGCGAGGACTTTCTGAACGGCTTGGTCCGCTCGAGGTAGAAAGCCAGAGCCCGCATCACATCGAGTGTGTGGAGACGGCGCTCCTCACTAGTCGCATGAGGCTTGGTGCAGAGGACTGGTAGAAAAATGTCCTGACCCATGTGGTAGGCGGAGACCACCTTCGGGAGGAATGCGGGGTGTGGGCGGAGCTGAACCTTGTCTTTATGAAAGATTGTATACGGCGGCTCGGAGGTCAGGGCCCTGAGCTCTGAGACCTGCCTGACCGACGTGATAGCAACCAGGAAGGCCACCTTCCACGAGATGTGAGACCAGGAATACATGGACAACGGTTCAAACGGGGGCCCCGTAAGACGAGCCAGCACCAGATTCAGATCCCATTGTGGGTCCAGGGGCTTAGAATATGGGTAAAGCCAGTCCAAACCCTTAAGGAACCGGCCGGTCATAGCATGGGAGAACACAGTGTGACCTTGCACCGGGGGATGGAAGGCCATTATGGCCGCCAGGTGTACCCTGACTGACGAGGGCGCCAGGCCCTGGGCCCTCAGGTGGAGGAGGTAATCAAGGATAAGCTGGATCGGGGCGGCCGTTGGGGACACACTTTGGTCCACTGCCCACCTAGAAAAATGAGACCACTTCACCATGTAGGAGCGGCGAGTGGAGGGCCGTCTACTTTCGAGGAGGACACGCTGAACCTGTTCTGAGCATGTCCTCTCCTCGCCACCTAGCCACTGAGCAGCCACGCCGTGAGATGAAGAGCTGCCAGGTTTGGGTGGAGGAGGCGGCCCTGGTCCTGAAAGAGCAGGTCCGGGCGGAGCGGAAACGGCCACAGCAGAGCCACCGCCAGGCCTCAGAGGGTCCCGTACCAGTGCTGCCTGGGCCACACTGGGGCAATGAGGAGGACCCTGGCTTTGTCCGTCTTTATTTTCTCCAGGACCCTACTGATCAGAAGAAAGGGGGAAAGGCGTAGAGAAGCTGGCCTGACCAGGACAGGATAAAGGCATCGGAGATAGTGCCCTTCCCTAGGCCCTCCCTGGAGCAGAACTGGGGGCATCGTCGGTTCTGCCAGGTCGTGAATAGGTCCACCTGGGGAGTTCCCCACCTTCAGAATAGCTCGTGGGCCACTTCTGGGTGTAGAGACTCATAGACTCATAGACTTTAAGGTCAGAAGGGACCATTATGATCATCTAGTCCGACCTCCTGCACAACGCAGGCCACAGAATCTCACCCACCCACTCCTGTAACAAACCCCTAACCTATGCCCAAGTTATTGAAGTCCTCAAATCGTGGTTTAAAGACCTCAAGGTGCAGAGAAGCCTCCAGCAAGTGACCCGTGTCCCATGCTGCAGAGGAAGGCGAAAAACCTCCAGGGCCTCTGCCAATCTGCCCTGGAGGAAAATTCCTTCCCGACCACTCGTGCTGAGAGGAAAAGTCTCTGCTCAGGCGATCCGCCCTCACATTCCGGGCGCCCGGCAGGTGAAAGGCTTTTAGGTGGATGTCGTGGGCTATACAGATGTCTCACAGACTGAGGGCTTCGTGGCAGTGGGCAGAGGATTGGGCCCTGCCTTGCCTGTTGATATAGAACATTGAGGTCGTGTTGTCCATGAGTACCCTGACGACCTTGCCCTTCAGGTGCGAGCGGAAGGCCATACACGCCAGCCGCACCGTTCCTGAGTTCCTTGTGAAGGTTCAGGTCTTGCAGAGACCACAGGCCTTGGGTCTGAAAATTCCCCACATGGGTCCCCCAGCCCAGGTCCGATGCATCGGACACCAGATCCAACGACGGGGCCCTGTCCCTGAACAGGACCCCTTGGAGCATGTTGCTTGGTGCGGACCACCACTGCAGGGAGGTGATCACTGAGTTCGGCACGGTGAGGACCTTGTCCATTCTGTCCGTGGCCTGGGAGAACTGCGAGGCCAGCCAGAGCTGGAGGGGCCTCATCCTGAGTCTGGCATGGCAGACCACATACGTGCACGCCGACACGTGACCTAGAAGTTGCAGGCAAGCCCTGGCTGTCGTTACCGGGAACCTTGCGATCAAGTCGATGAGCTCTTTCAGGGTCTCGAACCTGTCTGGGGGGAGAGAGGCCCTGGCTGACATTGCGTCCAGGAGCGCCTCGATAAACTCTATGTGTTGGACCGGGACTAACGTGGACTTGGTGTTGTTTACCAACAGGCCCAGGGTGGTGCATATGGATAGAAGGAGCGCCACATGATCCCTCACCTGCGATTGGGAGGTGCCCTTGACCAGCCAGTCATCCAGATAGGGGAATATCTGGACCCCCTGGTGCCTGAGGTAGGCCGCTACCACCGACATGCACTTTATAAAGACCCTGGGGGCAGTGGACAGACCAAACGGGAGGACCGTGAATTGGTAGTGATTCTGTCCCACCATGAAACGGAGGAAGCGCCTGTGCCCTTCGAATATGTGGATGTGGAAATACGCGTCCTGCAGATCGAGGGCAGCCGCGACCATTCCGGGAGGAAAGCACACAACCGGTTGGAAAAAGGGAGCTTTATTGGGGGTGGATCCCTGCTGAGAACTGGCGGGGTACCCCCCGAGCATCCCGTCAAAAACGCCTTTTACCCACCTGCTTGCCCTTAGAGGACCCAGGTTCGGGGGCAGGCCGAGACTGCCTTTTCTATAGTCCCACTGCTTCTTATGGGCGGCCTCGTACTTCGGGAGGGAGGCCTGGGCGGGAGCCTGCTGCGGCTTGAGCTTGGGTTTTGCCGTAGCAGGGACATAGAGGCCCAAGGTCTGGAGGGTCGTGCGGGAGTCTTTCATGCCGTGCAGCCTTGTGTCTGTTTCTTCAGCAAACAGAGCCTTCCCATCGAAAGGGAGATCCTGCATTGACGATTGCGCTTCGCTGGATAGCCCAGAGAGCAGGAGCCATGACGCCTGTCTCATGGACACCGCCAAGGCCATGGATCGTGCGGCCATGTCCGCCACGGTCCCGTCGGTATTGACTCCGCGAAGACGAGTGGTGCCGGGAGTCCTGGTCGGACGGTACCCCTCCAGACAGTCTGGCCGGCGTCGAGGGCGATCCACATGGACTGAGCCCTGAACTGTTGCTGGGCGGTGAGCGGTGTCAGGAACGTTCCCTCGACCGAAACCGGTACGGTGGCGACCCCAGCGGCGGCTTGCCCCTGGCGTGTGGAGCCGACATCGGCAGAGCTCCGGGCACCGGCATGGACATGACGTCCCGGGCTGCCTGGAGGGCTTTGGGCATAGATGGGATCCGGACATCCGCAGAGGCCTGCTCCGAAGGGGCCAGGCTACTCTGCTCAACATGAGTCGGAGGCCTAGGGCCCGTCGCGGATTGAGGACTACCCGACATGGGCCTAGCTTCTGTCCCAGACTTCCCTCGGTGCCATTGCGAACAGGGAGTCTTTCTGGTCCTCTTGGTGTGCCCCGTGGAAGGGGAGTGGTGCCAACTGGTCGATGGTACCGGAGGGTCTCCGTGTACCGACGCTGCGGTGCCGGGTACCGGTTCGGAGAGGCGTGCCGGGGTCGGGGCCAGCGCCGACTCCATCAGGATGGCCCGGAGCCCAATGTCCCTTTCTCTTTTGGTCCGGGGCTTAAACGACTTGCAAATCTTGCACCTTTCACTGATATGGGTTTCTCCCAACCAACGCAGACAGTCCGCATGCGGGTCACTCCTTGGCACAGAACACCTACAAGAGCTGCACGACTTAAATCCTGGGGCGTGGGGCATGCCCCGGCCTGGGCTCAATAACTAACTAAACTAACTGAAAAAGCTAACTGACTACAGGTACTAATGAATGAACGAACAGTTCTGGGGACAAGCTGCAGCAAAGCTGGAGCTGAGCAGTTCTGACGCACCTTCACTGGCGGCAAGAAGGAATTGAGGGTGAGGGGAGCGCGCAGCTCCCCTTATACCGCGTCAGGCAGGCACCACTCCAGGCCCCCCCCCCCCCAAGGGTACTGCTAGGGGAAAAACTTCCAGCACCGGTGCACGTGGCGAGCACGCACACCTACTGTGGAATACACATGAGCAATCACTCGAAGAAGGTGGTCAGGGTCCTCTTTACTTCTGGACCTGGAGTCTTTCCTTCTTCTGCACTAGTGTTCCTGGTCCATTTTTCCCCAGTTGGACTCGCGGTTGCCTCGGTGTGTAGGGGACTCCACCTGCCTGCCTGCCTCACAGCCCTGGGACCTAGCGGAGTTAGGGACGGAAGGTTCAGTGCAGGCTGAGCACAATCTAGCTTCTGCCAAGCCTGGGAAGGGTTCCTCACATATAGAGCACCGCTAGGATTTAACCCAGTACTTTCTTGGCTGCTCTGCCATGCCTGTGAGGGGCAGAGGAGCCAGAAGGAAGACACTGCAGCAGAGGCTCAGGGAAGGTTAACCCCCTGAAGGGTTAACTGACCCAGGGAGAAGGAGGAATGTCAAGGAGGGAGAACAACTGCTCTCCAATGCCCAAAAATCTGGGCAGAAAAGTTAAATTAGAAGAAGTAAGGGCAGGAGCAAAAGAAACTGTCACTGTCCACTGCTGCGGCGGCAGAGAATCTGGCAGCAAGCAGGAGCAAAGGGGGTGTGGCCAGACCATGCCCAAAACGTTGATCAACCTTTGTGAGCTGCAGAGAGAGAGGAGCGTGGCCCAGATGTACAGAATTGTGGAAGAACCTGGGCTGCAGAACAAACAGCTATACATTGCATTTGTGAAGCAGTTACTATGCCACATTTGCAAGCCAATATATTACTTTAGCCACTTGTCCTCTTTCTACATTTTCTAATAGGAATCACAGAAAAAGAGAGGTCTTCTAGTTTGCTCTATACAAACCTTTGGAGTGAATAATTGTTGGAGAACTTTGAAAGAAATCTCCAAGCTTTTGTAGGGTTCCATCTTTTTTCTGAGTTGACTTTGTACTTGAAGTTGATACTTGTTTTCTTAAGGGGTATTCCTTTCTAAATGATTGTGTAGTGGCCATCTAAACAGAAATACTAGTTAATATTTTAAGTAGAGAACCACAATTTCACTTATCTTTTAGTCCACAAATTAAGTTTGATAATCAGATGGCTCATTTTTACTTTTTAACATTACATATGGACTGCAGTTATTAATTTATACCTAACTCTGTTCCCTTCCTTTGAGGACTAAGGACACTCGTGTATGTACTAATACGCATAGCAAAGTCAATCTGAATATTCAGGCTGCAACAGAGTTTAACAAAACCATGTTTTGCAACACAAAAATCCACCAAGGTATAAACAACATTATAAAAACCAGGGGTTCTGGCCTCACTGAAATCAGTGGCAAAATTCCCATTGACTTCAAAGGGGCCAGGATTTCACTCCATGTATTGTGTGCATATTGATACTTACTCTGTGAAAGCTTTAACACCACACAATTTTGTTGCACTTCAGAGGATTTCAATGTACCTTCCAAACAATTTTTGGGACATACATGGATTGTTTCACCCTGATATATGGTGGGAAATGGTGGCAGTTTAATAGCACTCAGCAACATTAAACAATTGTAAGGCAGAACTTAAAAAAAAAAAAAAAAATCACACTTGTCTGGAATTTTTTTATCTGCTCTACTATGACAAAGATTCAAGGAAGTTATTTTTCTGCTATTTTATTGTTATTGGGTATTAGGCAGCATTGTGTCTAGTTAGTTTCAGGGTTTCCCCTGAACAGAACATTCCCCTGTTTCTCCATTTGTTGTTTCTTGACTTAATTTAGGCCCTGATTCTTCTATAGGATCCATTTAGGCACACCTGTGTATCCATGGGGATCCCTTTTAAAATCAGTGGGGCTCTTGCTACGTAGATACAAAGGTTGGTCTACACAAATCCAGGACTAGGTGTGATTGTGTATAACTATGCCTTTGCACAGCACCTACCTCAATGCTCCTAGCTTGACATGATTTGGGCCTGTAGATGATACTTCATTACAAATACCATTACTAATTTAGCCAACCAGTTTCCTCTGTTTGTGAGAGTTCTTAGCACAGTAACAGTGGAGAGAAACTCATTTGATAAATAGAAAAAATTGATAGAAGGATCACAAAAATTGTCAGAGGTACTCAGGGGCATGTGTCAGCTGGCTGGCCACAGGCAGGGCAAATTCACCCTCTGTAAAGTCTGTAAGTGCTGCCTCGTGTCAGGGGCACTGCTTAGATTTAAGCCAGACGTTTGCAGGACAGCTCTGCCATGCCTGAGTGGGGGCAGAGGAGTCTGAAAAGGTGGTGCTCCAGCTGCGGATCTAGGTGTTTGAAATCATTATGCTGCTATTTACCCAATCCAGAGGAGGAAGATTAAAGTCACAACTGCACAAACATGAATAAAAACAAAGGTTTTTAAACCAAGTGGCTGGGAGAAACTGAACCACCAACTTGTGCCACCATTGGAGGCAGAAAATCTGGAGGGGCCTGAGCTGAAGGGCAGAGCCTAGTCCTGGAGCCTCCAGCAACAACACTGGACTGCCTCCCAAGTTCCACAGGTGAGGGGCATTAGCCCACGAGTGATGAATGAGGAGAGAAGCTGTGCAACAGAATCACCTACACCACTACCTGTAGCATCCAGGTATTCCTTAAGATCTCCCTGCCTAATACAGATTTACCATCTTTGACTAACTTGCAGAATCTAATGGGATGGCACCATAAGATGGTATGGGGATGCCAGACAAGTATATACATAAAGTAGAAATACTGCTTAGTAAAACCAAAAAGTTCCTTTTCAAAGCCCCTTGATTATTTGCATATATCTATATTCACATAAAAATGTCCAAACCAACTTGAAGAACAGAATAAAACAAACCATTTTCTTCTTGTTGATTTTAGCAGAACCGGACTTTATAGGTGAACTAACATCAGCTGTAGGTGTGGCATTTTTCTTGTTTTCACTCTTGACAAAGTCCTAAGAAAATGAAGTATATGTAAACTTCAACTGCAATTTGTATCTAGGTTACAAAATTTCTTCTGGGAGAAGTAGCAGTGTTATGCGTATTAAAGAAGCAACCAACATCTGAAGTGCTATAGTCAGATATTAATGAGCTACTAGCCAGCATTTCCTGAGAGGTACATAATAGAGATATTTATTCAAACCTAAATCAAAGTCTAAATCTTCTGAATTAAAGGCAACTGGAAATAATGGTAGTTATCCCATTCTGACATTTGCTATTTTTCTTCTCCACCATTTCATCTGTATGGGTGTTCTTTTGTCAAATATCTTAAAACTAAAGTTGGAAGTCACTCAACAAATGAATGTAAATTTAGCTTTCTGATGTAAATTCAGGTTGGTAGCATTTTACCATTGTTGAGCTGTCAGTGTAAGGCATCTTCTATTTTGGGATGTGATGTCACTTCCATGTATAATAAACTTTTCTTTCAAGATCTGTGTAAAGCAAGATTGCACACTGACAGTTCAACCAAAAGATATAATCAAATATATTAGTTGAAAATCCTGGCATGGGATTTTGATAACACTTACTTGTGGCTGGGTTCTTTTAGAAAGACAGAACACATAGGAGTGATTTCAGGTGCACTGGCTGTCAAACAAACCTAATTGTGCAGGGAACGAAGGGCTAATAAGGTGAAGAACGAAGTTGCTGAATTAAACATGGAAGCCTGTGTTAAACTGTTAATTTGAAATGTTAAACCTGCTAAATAAGTCTCAACTAAAACCAACCCTCACACATGCACTTTTTAGGTATCTAAGGAGTTTTTTCCTCTAGTCTTAGTGCTGAAAATATGTTACCACCAGTTATGCCTGACATTTATCCACTAATTTCAACCTTGTGTCTTGAAAATCATAGTTTGGAAGTTTCAGAAAAATATAAACAAAATAATTCAGCACTTTTAACTCTGATATTCAGGTTTGTTGAAGACTGATTTTTTTTTTTTTAATGTTTTCCTCTTTGGTCTGTGTCCAATTTAGAAAACAATTAGAAGTATATTAGAATAGAAAATTGTCCAGACTAAAAAAAAATAGGTAACAATAAAATTCAGATAAGAAAATAGTCCTAGAAGGTACTAATTTTAGTTCAGTGGTGTTGCAATGTTATTGTGACTTATCTAAACACTAAATGGGGTATGAAGAGGGAGTATTTCAGTATAAAAGTATCTCTAAAGTACTCATCTACAGCACAAACAACTCTATGTTAGATGAAACCTGCTCATCTATACCAGACAAAGAGGTTCAATACCTGACCAAGGCCTTCAGAAGTATGCTTGTTTCTACATCTGCTTTTCCAGCAGCTTGAAAGCATATTGTTCTTGAAGAAAATTGGTTGAAGAAACAGAAGTCATTTTAATAGATAATTGTGGATATTCTCTTTCCCAAAATACTTTATAATGCAGAATTGCAGTTCAATGTTCAGTTATACAGTCTTCAACAGTTACTTTTTGCACTTAGGTTTTGAAAACAACAAAATATAGAAATTGTGATTTTTAATACCATTTCCAAGGTCACTGAACTGAAGCCTCTACTTTTCTTACCTACTTCTCAGTGTGCTGAAACAAACATTTTGAAATTCTTGGATGAAAGGTTCTAATGAAGCACAAAGTTTTCCCTTTTTTCAGGAAAAAAGCCTGCTTCCACCCACAGCCATATTTGATGAGTGGTGCCCCTCCTGCCCACCAGCCAATCCCAGTACTCTTTAGAAGTGCTGAGATAGACCTACATCAAACTCACAAGAAAGGGCTGCCACTGGCTGACAGGTACCATGATGTTGCCCCAGGGGTGTGTGGCCTGGCTCTCATATTACACTCTGGCACTAGCTTTAACAGACGGACTCTTCCATTTTGGCATTATTTCACAATTGCTTTTGACTAAAGTAGGAAAGGAAAAAGGCAGGTTGGTTTCAGGAAATGAAAGCCTGGTCAAGCCACAACTCTCAGGTCTTAAGTAAATGAAGGACAGAGGCAAATACTTATACAAAATAAAGGACATTTTTGTGTAGCTGATCTGCATAGCTGGAGAACATTTTTATATTTTGTTCCACCCTAAAAGATAAGCCACCACAAAGGATGCTCATCCAGAGCACTAGATACCCTTGACATACTTTTAAAGCCACAGTATAGGAGCTACAAAAAAAAATAAATAAAAAACAATCCAAAGCAGTAGCACCTCTCCTTACCACACATTTAATCACCAATCGTGTGTACCATACAGTTTTAAATCACCACTGCACTTCCCCACCAGACAGAAATCCCACCCTCAACTGCCTCAGCATAGCTAATGAGTTATATGGTACACAAAGATTTTTAACACCATGTTACATGCATTTAAAGTCATGTTTTGGGCTAAATATATCAAAACATACAATTAAGAATATTTTTAGGTGGCTCTAATATGAATCAGATACACAAGGGACAATGTGTTTCAGTTTTAAGATAGGATTCCACTGCCAATACAGTAAGGTACACAAAAACCAATCACGGTAATAGATCTAATTGTGTACTGTAAATTTTAAAAAGCTTGTGTTCAGTTTAGGACTTACCTCATCTAGCTCATTACTCTTCCTTTTCCTTCTTGTCTTGGGCATTTTAACAGTCACTGGTAAGGCACTGCCCTGGTGTTTCACTTCCATTTTATTGGGATGCAGAGGTGTGAACTGAATCTCCATCTCAGGTTTAGGAAACCTGCTACCTCTCCCATTTTCTGTTGATACTTCAGAAGAGTCCAGAACAGTGTCTGAATGGTCCTGAAGACACATGGGGTGAATAAAGAGAACAAAAATATTGTTGAACAAGCTTTAAAATATCTTTGTGATATGAAAAATAAAAAATTAACATAGCCCTTGAAAAAATCCACACACTCAGTAGCTATTGGCATTTGGGAAACTTGCCATGGCACGTGAGGGAGCCTACATCTTCAACTGTTTTTTTGGTTTTTTTTAAATATAAAACAAAAAAAATTAAGTTTCTAGCCATCATGGTTGTGAATATATTTCCAAATGTGAACCCAATGCAGTGCTTTCTTACTGAGTCATCTACTCGGGCATACAGACAACTCCAGCTTTGCTCTATAGCGGCTTACTGCTTTCCGAAGCAACAGTAGAGAGCAAGTAATATCATTGGAAAGTTTGTGCTGCTGCTGCTCAGAATCCGGTGGGCAGCAGCAAAGCTCATTGGAATCACATCAATTTCACTCTACTGCTACTTGGAAATTAGCCAAGGACAGGAGCTATTTAGGGATAGGACAAGCTGAAAACAGGCTAGAGAAGGGATAGAGTAGCAGACCCTTCCACACCTCTATATTAGCAAAGATGGTAGAGGTGTAGGGTACTGAGACCTTGCTCCCCCTCCAGCAGCAAGAAAGCTCAGAGGTTGAGGAAAAGAAGGAAGACAGTTAAAACTCCTTCTTTCTAACAGCTCCCACTAGGGTTCCTAACTTACAGCTGATATAGAAAATGGAGCACACATCCAGGAACAGTAGTCTAGTGAGAATCCCTGCACCTTCTCATTTCCAAAGCTAGGGGTGGATCTATAATATCATCACTCATTATGTAGATGTCATGTTAGTAAAGAGTTCGCAGTTTAAAGGGTCAAGTTAAATGAGAGTTGGGACTTTGCCCAGCTTATAAACCTACACAGGGAGCTCTGATCTGAAGAAGGCGTATCAAACTTGCCTTAAGGGTAGCCCATTTAAAGTGCCTTAAAAAAAAAAAAAAAGTCTCACCTAAGACTCACTCATTTTGCAAACACAGTCAGTCCTTAATTAGATCCCATGAAGTAGGTATTATACTTCTTTCATAGACATGCAAAGGGGTAACGGGATTCACCAAGTCAATGGCAGAGCCGGGAGACTGCCCACCACCACATCTCTCCCTCCCTTTAGCATGGCTCTTTTTATTGCTTTTTCCAGTACAGCAACAGACATTAGTGAAAAGCCTGGGTACCTCTGAAGCCGCTAGAAACAAAGAACCAGCACCAAGTGACCTGTCAGTTCTTCGCAAGCCACCAGGAAGAGGCCTGTGGACTACAGTTTGAGAACTGTACAGATAATTTCTTTAGCTTTACAGTGTCCATTAGACAAAAGCTTTATCATCACATATCACCTAAAAGAAAGTTATATACCAACCTCAGTTTCATCTAATGAAGACACACTGCTTGGACATTTTGATAATAGATTGTCTTTAACTTCATTGCAGCTTATTGGGATACTTTGTCCAGCTATAGGATTATTCTCTCTCTGTTTTTCCTTAAACTGTAAAATATTTAGAATGAGTCACAACAATGCTAGAGTGGAAGCTTCAAAATTATGTTTGAGCTACCTACATGTTCCAATATAAAAGCTCAATACATTTAAGTTCATGAATGTTTGTGCAGGAAGACAATATTAAACCATTTCAAAAGACCCAAGTTAATATCCAAAGGTACTTATTTTTGTAAGAAACATTTCACTATTACTATACCATGAAAATATTCAGACCTGATAATTTTCTGTTAGCAGCTTCTCTCCTCATTCATAACAAATGGGACTGCCACCTGGGGAATTTGGAGGTGGTTTTATGTTGTTGCTGGAAGGTGCAGGACTGAGTCCTGCTTTTCAGCTCATGCTACCCGCAAAGTTCTTCCAAAGGTGTAGATTCACGCCAGCAACCAATTAATAGCAATAAGACAAGAACTTGAAATTGCTGAAACTAACCTTAGAGCAACTGTATGTGAGAGTCTCCCTTCAGAGGAAAAAATATTATTATTTTTACAAGTTGTATTACAATCATTTACTGAACTACCAGATTGGGTTCAATGAACTAGAAGCTGCTAACAGAAAGAAAATAATCAGGTAAGAAATTTCTCATTCTGCTGTCCAGCTTCACTCCTCATTTATACCAAATGGACCGTAGCAAGCAGCAATGCACAGAAGTAGAGAGGGTTAGTGAGTGGAAGGATAAAGCAGAATTTAAACTATTGTTGTTATGGTAGGCAGAAATAGGAAAGAACAGGAAGTTTCCATGATATAAAGTGAAAGCTTTGTAACTTAAGGAATTATTTTGGAACAAACCAGTAGCACCTTCATACCAAAGGATGACTCTGCAAAGGTATGGAAACCTACTTTGCAAGTCTCCCTCAGGTGAGGCTCAGACACTTTCTTCCCACAGTGCCACTGGAGGGAACCTTGATTCCCTCAGTGAATGGTTTCCCAGATGAGTAGCGTGCCAACTGGTGCAGGATTTTACCATTTTGCCTGTGGCAACTTTGAGGTTCTAAGGCATTTTGGATATAATCATGAAAAGGGTACAACTGGCATATGTACCTGCATGCCTGAGATATATCATCTTTAGAGCTCTAAAAATACCTTCTTATGATACTATCTTCAAAAGGGGTGTTCAAGATTGGAAGAAAATGATGGGTGAACTATTTCCTATGAATTGTGGGAAGAAGAACTTGCCCCGTGCCAAAGGTTTCTGGAGCTATCAGAATAAGCTTTTCCTTAATAGAGTGGTTCTTATATAGACTGAGGAACTAATTTCAAAATTTGTCTTTTAGAAGTAATGGCAACTAGAAAAGCTGACCCAAGGTTTATCTAATCTGAGAGTTCTGATAAATCTTGTTACCCGAGGGTACTCAGTTAGGAAGTCCAATGTGCCTGCATAAAAGAAAGCTGCTAGGGATGCAACCCACTTTTCTAAAGGTGCTTGGTTGTAGGGTTCCAGTCAGCCATCCTGGAGAAACTCTAGCGTAGCAAAGATATTTTGTGATTATTGTAAATTATTTGTATTACCGTGGTACCTTGAGGCCCAGGCCCCATTTTGCTGCACACTGTACAAACATGTGAGGCATTCTCTGACACAAAGAGTTGACTGCTTTCCTTCACACCAGAAATTTGACCAGTTCAATGAATGAAAATTTATTGGCTGAGTTCTGTCTGGATACCAAAATGTATCAACAAGACAGAGAGAATCCCTGCTGAACTACACTTCTTTAGAGTACCCTGGTGGTCCAGATCTGGAGAGGTATTTTGACCTTAGAAAAAGCGAGTCTGTATAAGGAGCTCTTTAAGGGAGAAATTATTAGCAGAGCACTGCAGAGGCACCGAGGCCACAAGTGGGCTCTTGGGTGGCTGCTAAACCTGTTACGTAGATGTAAGAGGAAACTTCCCCTGTGGCCAAGTTATTTTGAAATTCCCACTACTGCATTTCTTGCACTTTCTTCTGAAGCAGCTGGTGCTGGCCATCATCAAAGAGAGAATACTGGACTTGATGAACCACTGGTCTGGTCTTTTATAGCCATGCCACTGATACAGGTGTCAAAGTAAACTAAAGGGGCATGCACTCAGACTCTGAAAAACTGTACAGCACAGGGTGTGAGCTAGAGATACTTTCCATTTTCCAGATGGGGGTCCATAATACCAAGGTTGTCATGCAACACTAATGCTCTGCAAGTTGCACACTCGTCCAGTAAATTCCAGGTGGAATTTAAAGTACTGGTTTTATCCTATATATTCTGTATGCTTTGGAACCTAGTGATCTGTAGGACCATGCCTCTCCCTGCACCATAGGGAGAGGTGCTTGAGTTGGAATTCCATTGACACAGACCTAAAGAAGCTGGTAGAGAGGGAATTTGGTCTCCTCAGCTCTTGAGTATGGTTCCCTTTTTTGGTCCTCCAGAGCTTCTATTAGTTAACTATCTAGGTAGGTTCTGAAGCCTCACTTTTCTCAGAGGCATTTACAGAGATAGGGTTTTCATAAGTGGAGGAGAAGTTGATATTTTATTGGCTAGAGAGTGTCTTTGATTTTAGTGGGAAAATCTATGAAGTAAAAGAATTTGTACTTAGAAATTTGGTTAATCAAAGTATATTTGAAAGAAAAAAGAAGAAGATTTTCTACCCGTGTTAAATTTAGGGAGGTACGAAGAGCCATTGGGATGGATGCCAGTGAAATTAGAAAATAAACTATTTGTAAGTAGTTTCTGATATTTATAGAAAGTGTTTGCTAAACATAAAGTTACCTGTTTACTATGGAGGTATTCATTCCCTTTATTTTCTCCTTCTTCAGCTAATGCAGTTACCCTTAAAGTTTTAGGATTTTCATGACAAGAAAGTTGTTTTAGCTTCTTTATAGTGTCATCTTTTTCAGCCAACTGTCTCCTTAGTTCTTCTATTGCAGTTCCATAATCCTGTTTAACATGTTACAAATCTAACTATATACACTGGCAAAATACAAATTTGACAGGCATACTTACAAAAAAACACAAAAAAAAAAAAAAAAAAAAAAATGGGCTGGACTCACATGTTTAACAATTAAATGATTTTTTTTAAAAGGCAACTTGATTCTCTGTATTAACTTGATAATCATAGAAAGTACCTGTGACCAATGCCAGCTGACAAAGGGGCACAGAGGGCATACATAGAGGTTACAGGGATCTCCCAAACTTGGTATGTACATTCTAGTTCACCAAAGAGTGTCATGTAAGGTCTCTAACAACAGCTTATGTGATACTAATTATGAATATCATAATCATATGTATGTACTGCTACTATGTAAAGAGTTATGTATATATAATGAAAATATGTTCTTATAGTTTGCAATTAAGAGGTGAAAAATTGGTTTCCTGTCAGACCAGAAATGTTTATCCATCTGTTGAAATGTAAATTGAGTATTGTCTCATTAACAATCACCAGTCTGAGCTCAATATGTATTGTGACATGGCAGACCAGGTGCCAGCTCATGCCAAGGCCCATGGGCCTCACTGAACACTGACAAATGCATAGCTGGAAACCAGTCTGACTCACCTGTGCGTTAGTGTTGTCAAAATAGATATTAGAGTTATAAGAAAGTGTTTAGTGGTTACACTTATGAAATGCTTGTAGGATGCGGCATGTATTAATATTAGTTATAATATCTGTATCCCACGTTATAAGGTAATATTTGTTTGCTCTGTAACTATAAAGTGTTTGCTAAAACTGTAAAACCCCACAGACAGGAAAGAAGCATTACCAGTTTACAACAGAGAGGTTCCTCTCCTCCCCAACAAAAGAAGACCTATAAACACCAGACAAACCATTGTGGAACATCAGAGGACAAAAGACCGATGCTTCCCCCTCACCCATGAAGAGGGTATGTGCACAAGCCCTTGTCCCATCACATCTTGAATGCCTGGGGGAAGAGCATAAATATCCCTATCAAGAAGTAACTGTGATCACTATGCTGCTTGGAATGTGGAGAGGGCAATGTTTCTAAGCATAAGCAAAGGATCCCCAAGCTGCTTAGCTTGGGTTAGCCCCAAAGGACCTATTGCATATTACAGCAGCGCCTGTTACCTTTTTTACTCCTGACAGAATTCTGCGCCCCTGCGGGGGCACAGAATTCATATGGCCCACATATTCTGTGCCCCCCATGCAGAAAAATGCAAAAAAAAATCTGCCGGGGGACATGCGCCTCTTCCCCAGCAGTCCAGGCAACACATCTGTTCCAGTGTGCCTGGAGCAGCCAGAGACGGGGGAGGGGAGCTGAGCGTGCGTGCCTGCGTGGTTGATCACTGTCAGGGGAGCGGGGGGCACTGGGTGTACGTGCATGCCAAAAAAGCTAGGGGGAGAGAGAGAGAGAGACAGACAGACTCACTCTGTTCCTCTCACTTGCTACTGCAGCTTGCTGGCATGGAAGGGTAGGGCTTTTTATTATACACAAGGAAGGCATGGAGGCAGAAATGTAGCAGCCTGCCTGCTAGTTAATTGATCTCATTCTCTGAGGCAGAAATGTAGCAGCCTGCCTCCGTAGTAACATTGTTAATGTTCCTATTGTTAGTTAACTGTTCCCATCCTCAGTCAATTCCCCCAGGAACATAAAACCTGTAAAAGTTTGAAGGCCCCTACATTGTCAGAGTGATGTAAAGGAGCCTTATTATAAATGACAGTAAGGGAATCCTCAGCTAGGAAGATCAATGTGCTTTCTCACTTTTTTCCTGTGCCAAAAATGGCACAGTGGGGTTGGATTACAGCTCAGGATTTGTTTTACTTACCTATTTAATTAAAAAAAGAAAAGAAAAAAGGACTGAAGGCAAATAAAACATTTACCAAGCAGTCAATAAAATGTCAGGATAATCAGAACCAAGCACTTCCTAAAGTATCCAGCCAGGTTTAGGACAATGGTTAACAAAACTGTATGACTTTCATGTGTGAAAGTCTGAGCAATTTAAAATGACATTCTACTTTTTAAATTTTTTTTTTTTTTGCTGTTTGGTGTTCTATAATGTAATTTAAATTAAAATCCAGGATTATAATTGGAATGCAGGGTATTAGTTACCAGGTGTTTGTAACTTAACTTTGACGTGTTTAGGAAATGCTGAATAGTTATTGTGACTTTTCTCTATTGTATTGTTTTGGTAATTTCTTTAAACTACAATTGAAACTGGTGTGATTATATTGCATTAGTTTGACAAATAAAATATGCAAAATTTTGAATATTTTGGTGCAGAATCCCCTCAGGAGTACTTTTTTAACCTAAGACTAACTCATCTGTGTGTGTATGTTTACCTGCTTTAACCTTGTAAATAACTCTTTTATTTCTTTTTCCTAGTTAATAAATCTTTAGTTAGTTTATTTCAAGGGTTGTCTTTGATAAGAGATTTAAGGTGCAACTGACCTGCTGTACTGAAAGTAACCTGAATACTACTGTCTTTTTTGGCATAAGAGACAATCTATCACAAAGGCAGGCTTGCCTGGGTGGCAAGATAGACCAGAGTGCCAAAGTGGACTGTCTCACTTCATGTTAAGGCTGTTCTAGTTCTTTAGGAGTTCACACTTCTTACTTGGTTGGTGAAATCTAATTTTAGAATATACAATCAGTTTGGGGTTTGTGCCTTGTTCCTTGATAGTCTACCCTGCGGTTAGCACTCACGCTTGTGAGCTGCTCTAGACAACTTGACACAGATGAAGGATTGTAAGAATTAACAGGAAGAGAGAAACAGCACAGGGAAAAGAGTGTTATCTGGGAGTACACTTCAAACGTTTACTGGACTATAGTGGGGGGCAAGGAAAGCACCCTGTTATCCTGCACCTAGGAAGTAATCGGGCCATGTGATTACATTTATGAAAACAGTATCACAACCAGCCTTGGTTGGAAGTGCTGCATAAAAGGCTTTGGGCAAGATAAGACTGCTTTAGACAGGAGGTTAGCTGTTAAATTAAGTTTAGTCTCCAGAAAGCAAGTGTTGATTTTGTTTGATATGTAACCCTTCTGTTTCCATTATCCTTACTCAGTATCTTTTAAATAAAAATCAAGAAACTTATGATTGTTTTAACTACAAATATAACTCAGTGTTATAAGGAGCTGATCCTGAATTGAATCAAACAAGCTGATGAATACCCTGTTCCTTTGGGAACTGCAGACCTGGTAGTACTGTGAGTGTTCAGAGGATAAATGGATGAACACTATGAGGGGATGCTTCAAAGGGGCTCGGGAACTGGAGTGCACCTATTGTTAACCTGCAAGGCAAAGTAAGGGCTGGCATAGCCCAGAGGAAATTGTTTGGGTGGCTAACAGATTGGAGGTGTGTCGGGGAGCAGACACCCAATTAAGCACAAGCAAGTCTTCCTCTTGCTGGAGACAGGGATGGTTAAGAAGGTGAATCAGTCCTGGGCAGTTGAGAACTGTCACAGTACAGAAAACACATACAGCATGGAAAGAAGCAGCCTAATCTTCCTCATGCTATTCTGCCTATGCACTTCAATACTGATAGAGGTTTCCCCCTCTTGAGGTTTAATGAGTTCAGTCCCCATACCCATTCATTCATAACCTCGCTGCCAGGACTGCCAATAGAGGTAATTATTGTGTTGGTGGTTTGTGACATGAATACCTGTCCTCAAGGAACTGGACTGAGACCCCATCAATGGATTTAATAAATCACCAAACAGCCATCAAATGTCAACCAATTTAGTTCCCACATTTAATTTTTAAGACTTACAAATGCATTGTAACAGGGTTTGTTCTGTTTCTGACACTGGCCAAAACAGGAAGTTGGGAAAGTGAAGGAAGTAACAAAAATGTTTGAAAATTTTATTTTGAGTTTAATTTGAAAGTCGGGTTAACTCTTTCGTTTGTTTTTTGCCTTTTTTTCCCCCCCTTGTCATGCCACTGTGCCTCCTGGTCTTGGCCTGGACCAGAGATGGAAATGAAAAGCCAACAAAGGCTATTTCTCATGGAATTTTCAGGGTGGCTAGTCCAAGAAAATACTAGAAGTTTCATAAGAAAGCCTCACAGAGTTCAAATAAACTTCAAATGCTTTTCTGAACCACTGAACCTTTTGGAAGTTCACCCACCACTAATGCCAGTTCATTTCCAAAGCAAGCTATGGGGCTGTTGTTATTTTTTAAATTTGCTCTTAAACCCTGAAATGTTGAAAATATTTGAAGCTTGCACAGCTCTGAAACCAAAACTGCAACAATATGATAATGCTATGCAGAACAAATAGATAACAAATCAAAATGCACAGGAGGAGGATTAGGCTGACCTTTCCTGAACCCGTTAATGTGGTATGTTTCAGTTCCTCGATTTCTTTCTCTTTTTGAACGTTGCTAGAAACCAAAGTACTGAGCTGTACTTCCAAAGCTGCTACTAGCTGATCTCTTTCTTTACGCCACTTTTGCAGGTCATTATCCTTTTCTGCCAGCTGTGCAGTAAGCCTCTCCTAAACAGAAAATGGAAAGTGATTAGAAAAGCCCTGAAACACCTTCTATTTGAACTGTCCCGACTATGTGGTTTCAAATGATTAACTATTATATTTATGCTCAAAAAGGAAGACCCTAGTAATATAGGAAATTAAGCCAATGTAAGTATTCTATTTCACAAAGGGAGACAAGTAATTTAGTTTCATTTGCAATAATTGACAGTGTATAAAAACACTATAAAAAACAGTGTATAAAAAATAATAAATCTTGTTCTCGCATTCTCTTTTCAAGAGCAGAATTTCAGTAAAAAAAAAAGCCCCTCCAACTATTGATGTAACTATTCTGACTGTTTCTCATGAGTATTTTACAAGCTAGCCAACATAAAGTTGAAGAGTAAACTAAGGGTTCATCTACATTTGAGCTGGGAGATGCGATTCCCAACTCTGCTTGAGCTATCATCTAAAAATAGCAGGTGTGTCCATGGCAGCCCAGGCTGCTGCCTGAGTACTATTGCACCCAAATCCCTAAGTACATAGTCAGGTGGCTAGCCTGAGTGGCCACCCACGTTGTGGAATAGTATCAGCCTTATCACTAGATCTTATTTATACAATGGGTACCACAGCCCTGCTGTGAAAGTGGTATGGTTGGAGAAAATAGTGATTCCCCCCCCCACTATCACAAACTGCATTTTAAACCAAATAATATAGATTTTGCTACAAATCTAGGCTGAAAAAATAGCTTATCTTCAACCTTCCACTGTCTCTCTCCCACCATGCCCTTCATAACTGATTTTCTTTTAGAAAAGTTGTTTCCTAAATGGGAGTTCTCCTCAGCCCTGTTGAGGAATCAGTACATTTTCTTAGTAAGGACTCCTTTTGGGACTTAACTCAAGAGGTGCGGCTCTGAGTCTTTGTGTTCCTTGTTCTCAGATATGTAACTGGGGAGGTAATAATATAGGAGGAACCAACATAGATTCATTTCCTGTTATGCCTAAGATGTTTCTTAATAGTTATGGTAAGTGTATGATCAGAGTGGATAAAAATCAATGAGTTAAATTTTTTTTTTTAAAAATCAGATTTTTTTATTTAAATTGGATTTTTTTGATAAAATGCTTTTTGAAGAAAAAACCTATCTAAAGATAGTTTTAATTAAGATACATTATAGCTCAAAGATATCGCATCATGGAATAGGGATTATAAATTCTAATTCTATAGTATGAGACAATATATTCATGTAATGTTTATGAAAAGTTTTGTAAATGAGTTCCAATAATTCATGGATTAGGGACCCAATCTTATAGGGTTCCACAGGCTTCTGTATAGATTATTTAGGTTAATCTTCCTATCTACCCAATGGGACTCAGTGCTCAGTCTAGAAGATACCATCAGAGATGCTTAGTTTTGCAGTTCTCAAACTGTGGATGTGTGTCTCCAGAGGTAACATGCTTGTTAACAGCAAAAATGTTTTTAAATAAATAAATAAATATGTAGAGGTGAGAAATAACAGACCTCAACTCTATGTCCCTCTGCAAATTTGTGTATACAGGGTCAACCCCTTACCTCTCTCTAAAGGTGCAAAGTTTCAAAAAGTTCAATGAATAGAAGATTGTTGGGGGCGGAATAGATCTGGACAAGGAGAAGAAGTGTGGAGATATATCTTAGAAGCGAGGGACATATGCTTGTTTTGTTAAAATATTATATGTTTGTGGTTGAAGAAAAAAATCCAGACTACTTAATGTTGTTGTTTTAGTTAAATAAAACAATTTAAATGTCTGTCTGGTGATGATCTCCTCCTAATACAGCTCGGCAAGAAAATCCTCCAAATATTAATGATTAACCTGTTGAATTGGAGATAGTTCACCTCCCAATGACTTCATAAATATCTGCTTCAATTACCTTTGGTAAATGAAATAACCAAACAATCATTCATTTTCTGATATAGCTGTAAAACTAATCTGAAAAATTTTCAAAATAAATCACTGTTTAAAAATGTATAGGGTGTACCTTCTAAAAATGAAACCTACATCTATCTCTGAGTTGTGAAGAATATGTATTAAGGTTATAACAACCAACAAGAATGCACTTTTATGTAGAAAACCATGATTAAATCGAGTCTTTCTGACTAGTAATTTAAATCATGATTTAAATCGAATCCACCCTATGTATGATAAAGAACACCACAAACTGAGCACCTCCCATCCTGACTTTCCTGTAAAATGACAAAAGAAGAAAGAAGAACTCAGTCCTCTGAAGTTCCAAATACCCTCAACTTCCAAGAGGAGTTAGGATACCTCACAGGAAGCACTCTGCAGGATCAAGCCCTTTAATTTTCTTTGAAACCTGTTTAAAACATCATGAAAATTAGAATGGATGGTCTATTACTCACCACCTCTGTTTGTTGCTTTACGTGACGTTCTCTATCTTCAGCAAATTTTCTCATCTCTCTGTTTCGGTGATTCTCAGCTTCTTTTACTTGAGTTATAAGCCCCATTTTTTCTTCCACCCATTTCTTTCTATCAGTTCTACTCTTTTCTTCAATTTCCTGTGTTAAGTAATCAAAAATTTAGACAGTCAGGTATAAATCTTTTCTTAGCCAGGGAGAAGGCTCTCCAAGGTTAGGCTGATGTTAAATTGACAATCTTTGCGTATTGTAGAGAGGACACCTAGTTACTTTTTTTTGAACAAGACAGACAAACCTAATAGTAAAACAAAGAAATATCAACCCACCAACAGGATACCAGCATATTCCTGATATAAACTTTTTCTTTTATTTATAAAAATAGCACAAAGTTTCTAAAAAAAGACTTTTGGAATGGTATTATGGGATAGACATTTGTGTTTTGATCTACAGCAGTGTACATAACTTTGGCTAATCACAGAATCATAAAGACTAGGATTGGAAGAGACCTCAGGAGGTCATCTAGTCCAACCCCCTGCTTAAAGCAGGACCAACCCCAACTATATCATCCCAGCCAGGGCTTTGTCAAGCTGGACCTTAAAAACCTCTTAAGGATGGAAATCCCACCACCTCCCTAGGTAACCCTTCCAGTACTTCACTACCCTCCTAGTGAAATAGTTTTTCCTAATATCCAACCTAGACCTCCCCCACTGGAACTTGAGACCATTGCTCTTTGTTCTGTCATCTGCCATCACTGAGAACAGCCTAGCTCCATTCTCTTTGGAACCCCCCTTCAGGTAGTTGAAGGCTGCTATCAAATCCCCCCTCATTCTTCTCTTCTGCAGACTAAATAAGCCCAGTTCCCTCAGTTCATGAGGAGAGGCTGAGGAAAATGGTTTTATTTAATCCCAGGTACCAATCAATTTGTGCTAAAAATTTTGCCAGCAAGAACCCTTGTCCCTGAATTCCCTGCTCTGCCACAGAGTGAACTGCAGACACATACTACTGCTCCCCCAGGGCAGAAGGGCACAGAACACTACCCCATATGACTACAAAGGCAGAGGCACTGAGGGAAAGGGTACGTCTACACTACAGGATTAGTCCGAATTTACGGAATTCGATTTTATGAAACCGATTTTTTAAATTCGATGGTACGCGGCCACAGTAAGCCACAGTAAGCGGATTAATTCGGCGGTGCGCGTCCATGCAGAAAAGACTAGCGTCGAATTCCAGAGCGTTGCACTGTGGGTAGCTATCCCAGAGTTCCCGCAGTCCCCCCCGCCCATTGGAATTCTGGGTCGATATCCCAATGCCTGATGGGACAAAAAACATTGTCGCGGGCGGTTCTGGGAACATCCTCCCCCTCCCTACGTGAAAACAACGGAAGACAACCATTTCGCGCCTTTTTTCCTTGTTGAACTGAGCGGACGCCGTACCTCGGCAAGGATGGATCCCGCTCAGCTCAAGTTTGCAGTCATGAACATTGTAAACACCACGCGCATTATAGTGCAGTTTATGCTCAACCAGGACCAGAAAAGCCAGGCGAGGAGGAGGCGGCTACGGCAGCGCGGCGACGAGAGTGATGCGGACATGGACATGGACACAGAATTGTCTCGCGCCACGGGCCCCGGCGCTTTGGAGATCATGTTGGCAATGGGGCAGCTTCTTGCTGTGGAACGCCGATTCTGGGCCCGGGAAACAAGCACTGACTGGTGGGACCGCATAGTGCTGCAGGTGTGGGACGATTCCCAGTGGCTGCGAAACTTTCGCATGCGTAAGGGCACTTTCCTGGAACTTTGTGACTTGCTTTCCCCTGCCCTGACGCGCCAGAACACCAAGATGAGAGCAGCCCTCACAGTTGAGAAGCGAGTGGCGATAGCCCTGTGGAAGCTTGCAACACCGGACAGCTACCGGTCAGTCGGTAATCAGTTCGGAGTGGGAAAATCTACCGTGGGGGCTGCTGTCATGCAAGTAGCCAAAGCAATCGTTGAGCTGCTGCTAAAAAAGGTAGTGACGCTGGGAGATGTGCAGCTCATTGTGGATGGCTTTGCTGCAATGGGATTCCCTAACTGTGGTGGGGCGATAGATGGAACCCATATCCCGATCTTGGCACCGGAGCACCAGGGCAGCCAGTACATAAACCGCAAGGGGTACTTTTCTATGGTGCTGCAAGCAATGGTGGATCACAAGGGACGTTTCACCAACATCAACGTGGGATGGCCGGGAAGGGTTCATGACGCCCGCGTCTTCAGGAACACTAGTCTGTTTAAACGGCTGCAACAAGGGATTTACTTTCCAGACCGGAAAATTACCATTGGGGATGTTGAGATGCCCATCGTTATCCTTGGGGACCCAGCCTACCCCTTAATGCCGTGGCTCATGAAGCCATACACAGGCAGCCTGGACAGTACTCAGGAGCGGTTCAACTACAGGCTGAGCAAGTGCAGGATGGTGGTAGAGTGTGCCTTTGGACGTTTAAAAGGTCGCTGGCGCTCGTTACTGACTCGCTCGGACCTCAGCCAAACCAACATCCCCATTGCTATTGCAGCTTGCTGTGTGCTCCACAATCTCTGTGAGAGCAAGGGGGAGACCTTTATGGCGGGGTGGGAGGCTGAGGCAAACCGCCTGGCCGCTGATTACGCGCAGCCAGACACCAGGGCGATTAGAAGAGCACACCAGGAAGCGGTGCGCATCAGAGAAGCTCTGAAAACAAGTTTCAGTGCTGCCCAGGCTCCTGTGTGAAAGTTATGTTTGTTTGTCCCTGTTGAAAACCCGCCCACTTGATTCACTCATTCCCTGTAAGCAACCCACCCTTCCCCCTTCCCCCTTCGATCCCAGTTTTATTTAAAAAAAAATAAAGTCAGTGTCGTTTTCAAATTACAAATCAAGAACTTTTTATTAACGGGGGGTAATGAACATAGGGAGAGAAATAACCAGGTAGTCCGGGTGGGGTTTGGGAGGAGGGTAGGAGTGAAGGAACAGGGCAGGAACAACATTCAAAATAATGAGAGCCTTTTGCTCGGGCTCTCTAATGGGGTGGACTGGCAGGTTGCACGGAGCTTCCCCCCCCGCGTTCTTACACGTCGGGGTGAGGAGGCTACGGGACTTGGGGAGGGGGGAGGGCGGTTATAGAGGGGCTGCAGCGGCACCCGGTAATCCGGCAGCTGCCGTTCCTGGAGCTCCACCAGACGCCGGAGCATGTCTGTCTGATCACGCAGCAGCCCCAGCGTTGCATCCCGCCACTTCTCCTCTCGGGCGTCCCTCCTCTCCTCGCGTTCGTCCCTTCTCTCCTCACGTTCATCCCTTTTCTCCTCCCGTTGGTCCCTCATGTCCTCCCGCTGGTCCCTCTTCTCCTCACGGTCACTGGCCTCTTGACGGAATTTCAATACAGTCTCCTTCCAATCGTTAAAATTAGCTCTCTCATCCCGGGTCGACTGCATTATTTCCGAGAACATATCGTCTCGGGTGCGCCTCTTTCGCCTCCTTATCTGGGAGAGCCTTCGTGCTGGGGGCGGGAGGATGGAAGAATTTGCAGCTGCAGTAGGAGGGAAAAAAAGGAGAGAAGTATGTAAAAAGATACATTTTATAGAACAATGCTTATACTCTTTCACGGTGAACACTTTTCACATTACATAGCAATGTACAAGGTCGCTTTTTGCATCTTATATTGAGTGCCCGCGGCTTTGGTGTTAGAGATCACAGCAGACGCAGGGCCGGGCAACAGAATTCGGCTTGTATGCAGCCATGGTAAGCCACTGTCCTGCTGCTTCTGCATTAAATCAGAGCCCTCCTTTCCCATAGCAAGCAAAGCCCTTTACGTGCTGCGGTTTTCCTGTTACCGTGCAGCATCAGATAACATAATAACTTGCCCCCACCCACCCATTCAATTCTGTGGGATGACCCCCTCCCCCCACCACGTGGCTGGTACCATGGAAGATCCATGCAGATCGCAAACTAGCCCCCCCATCCACTTCTGTTGGATGATCGCGTTACCCCTCCCCCCACCACGTGGCTGGTATCAGGGAAGACCCCTGCTAGCCAAACGCGAAAAACTCAGCGACATTATCCACCCCCTCCCCCCCGCCCGCTTGGCTAACTGCAGGGAAAGATTTCTTTTCAGCTACAGGCAAACAGCCCAGTAGGAACGGGGCCACCTCTGTCCCCCTAATTACATTCCCATATCTCAAACAGGTTACCCTGAACGATATCACTCTCCTGAGGATAACACAGCAAGATAAAGAGCGGATGTTGCTTGAATGCCAGCAAACACCGGGACCATACGCTGCCAAGCTTTGTCAAGCAATGATACCGGATTACTTGCTGCTAGCATGGCGCGGTCAAGTGTCCTACCATGGAGGACGGAATAAGGCTGCCCTGCCCAGAAACCTTCTGGAAAAGCTTTTGGAGTACCTCCAGGAGAGTTTCATGGAGATGTCCCTGGAGGATTTCAACTCCATCCCCAGACACGTTAACAGACTTTTCCAGTAGCTGTACTGGCCGCGAATGCATCCCAAGTCCCCAGGGCAAATTAATCATTAAACAAATACTTGTTTTAAACCATGTTTGAGATATTTGAAAAGGTTCACTCACCAGAGGTCCCTTCCAGGGGGTCTGCGATGCCGCCTTGGGAGGGTTCGGAGGGCACCTCTGTCAGGGTCAGAAAGAGCTCCTGGCTGTCGGGGAGAATGGAGCGCTGTGTGCTCTCCACAAGTTCGTCGTCCTCCTCCTCCTCCTCTTCCCCGTCCGCAGATTCGTCATGCAACGAAGACATTAACCCCTCCTCGGAGTCCACGCTCAGGGGTGGGGTAGTGGTGGCGGCCCCTCCGAGAATTGCATGCAGCTCATCGTAAAAGCGGCATGTCTGCGGCTCTGCCCCGGACCGTCCGTTGGCCTCCTTCGTCTTCTGATAGGCCTGTCGGAGCTCCTTCACCTTTATACGGCACTGAATGGAGTCCCGATTGTGGCCTCTCTCCATCATCCCCTTCGAGATCTTGTCAAAGATCTTTGCATTCCGTCTCTTGGAACGCAGTTCTGCGAGCACTGAATCCTCTCCCCATATGGCGATCAGATCCAGTATCTCGCGTGTGGTCCATGCTGGTGCTCGTTTGCGGTTGTCGGCCTGCATCGCTACCTGTGCTGTTCAGCTCTGTGTGGTCACCTGTGCTCACCAGGCTGGGCAGACAGGAAATGAAATTCAAAAGTTCGCGGGGCTTTTCCTGTCCAACTGCCCAGAGCATCCGAGTTTCGATTGCTGTCCAGAGCGGTCACAATGGTGCACTGTGGGATACCTCCCGGAGGCCAATACCTTCGAATTCCGTCCACACTAACCCTACTTCGAACCAGCAAGTTCGAATTCAGCGCTACTCCCCTCGTCGGAGAGGAGTACAGAAACCGATTTTAAGAGCCCTTTAAGTCGAAATAAATGGCCTCGTTGTGTGGACGGGTACAAGGTTAATTCGGTATAACGCTGCTAAATTCGAACTAACATCGTAGTGTAGACCAGGCCAAAGTGATGAACATGTTTCACTTGAAGAATATCACTTCAGCCAACATAAACTTTGCCTCCTTTACCCTAAGAACCAAAATGACTGTCCACAAACCTCTTTGCAGGACATTCTCCCATATAACTGGTCAGCAACTGACAGGAATGAACCAGCAACCCAGGTACCTACAGAAACCCAGGTCCACTCATTTCTCAGAAAGTCACATAATGCTATTTCTATCTTCCCTGCCAGATATAATTTTCCTCAGAACTAAGGTATCTGTAGAAGCCAGGGTGCAAGCTGGATCCTAGAGCAAGGCAACTGGTTGCATTTCTCAAGTATGCAGTATGGTTACCTGGCTGTCACAGCACAGCTAGCCTTTGAGGCATGGGAAGCCCAAGGCCCTGGCTCTTTCCTCATCACCCACCTGGTTTTGGCAATCCATTCCCCTCTGCTTTAATTTTTTTTTTTTTAAAAGAAGTTTCCACTCCTGGCTCCTTGTGAAGACACCACTGAAGATGTAAATCACATGGGCTGGAAGTCTATTACTGATTTTTTCTTATGTCACAGACTTGTGGTCCCATGGTCTGGCCTTAAAGAACCTCTGAAATGGGAACTCCCAGTTTTGCAGACATGCCCAGACCAATTTACAGCTGTGGGAGGTCATGCTGCCTGATCTTCCTCAAACTCCCTTCCCAGAGAGCTGCCTGGTGCAGAACCAGCTCCTTTGCCCAAGGAGTCAAACATAGGTCACCACCATAAGGGGGTGGAGTTAAGGGTCAGCCAGCAAAGTTCATTATCATAAGAGACAGTCTAATCTGATGGACTAAGCATGGGACAGAGCAGAGGTTCTAACTGCAGGTTTGGCATAGACACCTTCCATGGCCTTAAGCCTTATTGCACTTGCACCCCTGTTAGAATTGCACATTATTGTGAACGTTTCATATATGAAGTGTTAAATGTTACCATCTATTAAGAGGCTAGATTTTGTATTTTCTAAATAGTTGTGGTAAATGTTATGAATAGGATGTGGGCAAACTGATGGAAGAAAATGGCAGGCAGAAAAGTAAAGAAAGTGTTCAAATGATTTAGTGGTTTGACCAGAGCCTAAAGAGAAACTGACTCTTTTGTGGAGAAAGGATAAGGACTAGTTAGACATGTCATATGTGCTGCACAGTACTTAGCAGTTATGGAATGGTACCTCGTCTTTCAGAAGGAAGTTCCTTTACTAGTGTGACTCAGTTCGCTCACACACTTTTATAACATGCCCTACTTCTTCGGTGTAACAAGGAAGAGGTGATATAGCTACTTGGCCTGCTTTAAACTGAATGCTCTGTGTTTAAAGTTAAGTCACCAAATTTTACCTTAAGTCTTTCTTGCAGACTGATTAGTTCTCCACTAACTGCATCTATGTTTTTGTCCTCGTGTTTGTTTATTTTTTGTTGCCACTCTCTATTACTCTTCTCCAGCTCTTTATATTTCTGCTTCCATTCTTCCAATTCTAGTCAGAATACAAGAAGAAGAAATAACATGGTTTGCATCAATTTCAAACTTCTTACCACATTCACACCCTTCTTGTAGTACATCTCCCACGTTTATCAGTCACAACTACTGCCGGAGCGAAGATATGGCAGAAATGCCATCACTAGGCCAAATCCTGCAGTCTTTAAACAAAACTCCAATGGTGTTATGGATTTGGTCCAATATAATAGTTACAAACTCAATGATAAAAATGGAGAATTGTTCCTAAGCATCTAAAAAGTATGTTTTTGCTCCTACTCTAGATAGGTAGTTTACCAGAAACTAATCTCTCAGTCTCTTCGAATTTGGCCTCTAGCACTTGATCTTGTTCCAGCTGAGTCTGTTCCTGTTCCTCTAATGTCAGTCGCATGTCTTCAATTATTTTCTCTTTTGCAAGCAGATCTGAAGATTTAAAAATAGATTTAAAAAGGAGGCTCCTTTTTCTCCCCACCATTCTCCCCCAATTTAGTGTGCCCATTAAAAGCTCTGGATCCAAAGCTCTGTTACAAAGTTCAAGAACAGATTTACACTCTGCTGGCCAGAGTTCTCAAACTTGGGTATCCCCACCCACAAGAGTAACAAAAACTAAAATCCAATCCACCAGCAGCAAAGGGCTTATCCCAAAAGGAGATTTGGAGGAAGAGCATTTAGTCATTTGAAAGTTTCCTTGTGAGTGTCTTTTTCCAATACTATATGAGACGGGAACCACTGTTCAACTGAGGTACATTCATCAAGGCCGCAACACGTAACTATCATTAAGGCTAAGTTTTTGTCACGGATATTTTTAGTAAAAGTCAGGGACAGGTCACGGGCAATAATGAAAAATTCACAGAAGCCCTGACCTGTCCGTGACTTTTACTAAAAATACCCAAGACAAAATGGGTAGGCTGGGCAGCTGGGGGGTAGGGAGACTAGGAGCTCCAGGGTCCCCCGCTGCGGCTGGGAGCTGCTGGGGTCCCCCTAGCACCCACAGCAACTGGGAGCTTCGGGGGTCCCTCTTGCCTCCCATGGTGGCGGGGATCCCCCCTACAGCTGGCGGTGGCTGGGACTGGTGGGGCCCTCTTGCCACCTGTGGCGGCTGGGAGCTCTGTGGATCCCTCCTACCACCCACGGTGCATGGGAGCAGCGGGGATTCCCCCTGCTGCGGGGTCCCCCATGCTGCCTGTGGCGGTGGGGAGCGGCGCAGGTCCCCCCTGCCGCCCGTGGTGGCCAGGAGCGGTGGGGGAGCTGCGGGGCTCCTCCCTGCCACCCAGTGGCCCGGAGCTGCGGGGATACCCCAACAGCTCCCTGCCTCCGCAGGCGGCAGGGGACCCTGCAGCTCCCAGACGGCACTGGCTGAAGTCACTGAGGTCTTTGGAGGACACGGATTCTGAGACTTCCGTGACCACCGTGACTAAATCGCAGCCTTAACTATCATTAACCAGTCAGCATTTTAATCTTTGAGATTTTATTAAAATGGCAGCTCTCACACCTTCTCAGACTTTTAAAACGTTATAAGTGTGACTATAGCAAACCCACAATCTGTCTCCAAAAATAAAATGAAAAAGGAGTTTGGGATTTATATCCTTTGCATCATCTTCTTGCTTTCTAATAGACCAACTGACGTGGGCTAAACAAAACTACAGCTCATTACTTGAATGTTTTAAATACTAGGTTTGGAATTTGTTCTATCCAAACAATATTTTTAAAATGTGAATATATTAAAACCCTTTAAGCAAATTATTTACACAACAAGAACCCATTATGCTGCCATTTCATGACAGGATATGAACAAAAGTGGCTATTGCTTACCTTTACATGCATTCTGGTATTGTTTTGAGATTTCTTCTATCTGCTCATTACCCAACAGTTCCTAAGTAGTACATCAAAAGGAAATTAGTACTAATACGTTTGAAAACAAAGATGCACATTGGCATTTGGTAAGAGTCTGGAAAGTCTCACTCAGAGCTTTATTAAGTAATAAGCTGATACTTAAGAGTGAAGAAATCTGGAATATGTAGCTTTTCCATCTACCAAAGAGGGGCATTCTCACAGCCAGTCTACTGGTGAAAAAGAGAAGGTGTAAACTGAGGCACTTCAACTATTTATCCAGATGCTTCAAGTCAGAAGAAGAACATTTGCAGATCAGGTCCTTGCCCATTCATCTGTATATAAACTGGACACTTAGTTCTATCAAAGGCAATTTGATGAGGCACTATTATGAGAAGGTCTTTTAAAATGTTCTTGTCCATTAAGTTAATTTTAGCATGGTTAGTTCCATTTTACCCTATTTCCTGTGACTGCCTTACTGCTTAGAAACCTTCTTATATAATTAGAAACTGATAATTAGCAAATGACAAGTGAAGGGCATATCAAGTCATTTATAAAACTTAAGAAATTTTTAAAATACCCTTTTAAGTTGCTGGATTGTCCGCTGTTTCATATCTAGTTCCTCAGCAAATTGGTTTTTAGTTTTCTCATGTTCATGAACTTTGCTTCTCAGTAATTTCTCCTCTGAACGCATTGTGCACACCTGCAAAGCAGTCCATGTCGTAAAAGGATAAACAAAAGTCCACAATTAATTGTCCTATGTTTGTTTGGTTTTTAGATTTAGATGGCATAAATGGATTGTATTTACTAATAGTATTTAATATGTTTACATGAAAATCTTTCAAATAATTAGACAATTCTCCATTATTCTGAAAAATGCAGGTGCAATATACTGCATTTTCATCTTAATTAAGAAAGAGGTCTGATCACTGAATGGGAAGATTTACTGTATGCAACAGATATCAATGCAGGTAGCTTTGTCAAGTAAAAATTTCAGCTATATGTATAAAACTAAGAAACTAATCTTTTAATTTTAAACGGTAGAGTTTTAAAAAGAAATTTTGGTTGACATTTGATCTCAGGCCTTTCCTGACGCTTCACAAGTGGTTCAGCATTAAATATTTAGGATGCTGGTTAGATGAAGGACAAGAAGTGCTATTATCCTGGGCAGACAGCAATACATGTAATTAACTACTAGTGCAAGACTCCACACTTTAGCCTCTATTTAAAATGCAAAATGGCTATTTGCTTGCAGTAAGCATTCCATTTTAATTATGCTACTGTTTGGTAGTTACATATTAGTCACTAATACAACTAATAGTTATTCTCTTTCATTTCCTTTCACAGATCAACGGAATTTGTAACCTTCATTTTTACCTTTTCATTTTCAGGTTCACTTTTACTCTAGGTTCAGAATTCTAAATCTAAAGATGTTAAAAATATTGTTTTAATATTAAATGCTTTAACAATTCATATAACCAAAGATATTTGAGAGCAAATATTTAATTAGCAGAGCCCTACATTTAATCTGCAAAAGAAACAGGTTTCCTCTTATGATTACAGACCTCTTTCTGTACTTGCTCAATTTGTTTCTTAGCATCAGCTAGCTTTTCTTTCAGATCTGTATACTCCTCATCTTTCCTTCGACAATCCATTTCTAGACGCTGTATGAAGGCAGAACTCTCAGAGAGTTCTTTATTTAACCTGGGGGTGGAAGGTGGGAAAGAGAAGGAAGGATTAAATATCATTAAGGAAGTTAAAAGAAACTATTATAGAGGAAAGAGTTGTAAGCTGCAAAGTAATGTTTAATTGAAAATCTTCAGTGTGTCTGTTTTTTGTTTATTTTTTAAAGGACACATTTCTATTAGGTTTTACACTATTTTTTTTAAACTGAAAAAGCCCTGAACTTTGGAACAAAGCTATTTTAGAGAGTTCCTTTAATGTTCCATAAATATAAATGCAAACAAAAACATATAAAATGGAACTTCTACCCTGTGATTTAATTAGGGAAGAGGCCTTTCAGCATTTTACAAACTTAGGGGCCAATTCTGTCATCCTTACATTAAGTAGTACTTTATACTTCATAAGCCCCTTTGATTTAAATAGGACTACTTGATCAGTAAGGTGCTACTTACTCAACATGAGTAGACTCAGACTTGAAGGCCAGACTTGAAGGCCAGATGATCACATAGTCTGACTTTCAGTACATTGCAGGTCACAGAACCTCACACGCCCTCTCCTTTAATAGACCTCTAACAGCTGGCTGAGTTACTGAAGTCCTCAAATCACGATTTAAAGACATCAAGTTACAGAGAATCCACCATTTACTCTAGTTTAAACCTGCAAGTGACCAGTGCCCCAAGTGCAGCGGAAGGCGAAAAATCCCCAGGGTTTCTGCCAATCTGACCAAAAGGAAATTCCTTCCCGACCCCAAATATGGCAGTCAGTTGGACCATGAGCATTTCAGTAAGAACCAATGGCTAAACACCTGGGGAAGAATTCTCTGCAATAACTCAGAGCCCTCCCCATCCAGTGTCTCATCACCAGCCTCTGGGGATATTTGCTATTAGCTGTCACAGATCAGCTATATGCCACTATAGGCAGTCTCATCATACCACCCCCTCCATAAATTTATCAAATTAACGTCTTGAAGCCAGTTAGGTTTTTGCCCCCACTACTCCCCTTGGAAGGCTGTTCCAGAACTTCACTCATCTGATGGTTAGAAACTTTCATTTAATTTCAAGCCTAAACTTGTTGATGGACAGTTTATATCTATTTGTTCTGGGGTCCACAATGGTGCATCACTTAAATAACTTCTCTCCCTCCCTGGTATTTCTCTCTCTGGTGTATTTATAGAGAGCAATCATATCTCACTTCAGCCTTCTTTTGGTGAGGCTAAAGAAGCCAAGCTCTTTGAGTCTCCTCTCATAAGTTAGGTTTTCCATTCCTCGAGTCATCCGAGTATCCCTTTTCTGCACCTGTTCCAATTTGAATTCATCTTTCTTAAACATGGGAGATCACAATTGGACACACTATTCCAGATGAGGTCTCATCAGCGCTTTGTATAATGGTACTAACACTTCTCTGGCTCCATTGGAAATACCTGACCTGATGTGTCTTAGGATTGCATTAGCCTTTTTCACAGTCGCGTCACATTGATGGCTCATAGTCATCCTGTGATCAACCGTTACACCCAGGTATCTCTCCTCCTCTGGAGCTTCCAACTGGTAAATCCCAAGCTTATAGCAAAAAATTTTGTTGTTAGTCCCTAAGTGTAAGATCCTACACTTTGCACTGTTAAATTTAATCCCATTTCTATTACTCCAGTTTTCAAGGTCATCCAGATCTTCTTGTATGATATTCTGGTCCTCCTCCATATTGGCAAGACTTCCCATCTTTGTGTCATCTGCAAATTGTATTAGCACACTCCCACTTTTTGTGCCAAGGTCATTAATAAAACTGTTAAATAAGATTGGTTCCAAGACTGATCCCCAAGGAACTTCACTAGTAACCTCCCTCCAGCCTAACAGTTCACCTTTCAGTATGACTCATTGTAGTCTCCCCTTTACAAGTTTCTTATCCATCTTTCAATTCTCATATTAGTCCCCATCTTTTCCATTTCAATTAATAATTTTCCATTAGGAACTGTATAAAATGCCTTACTGAAATCCAGGTAGATTAGATCTATTGCATTTGCTTTGTCTAAAAACATCAGTTATCTTCTCAAAGAAAGATCAGATTGGTCTAGCACAATCTCTCTTTTGTAAAACTATGTTGTATTTTATCCCAATTACTGTTTATCTCTATGTCCTTAATTACTTTCTCTTTCAAAATTTGTTCCAAGATCTTGCATACAACTGAGGTCAAACTAACAGGTCTGTAGTTTCCCAGATTACATTTTTCCCCTTTCTTAATAATAGGTACTCTATTAGCAATTCTCCAGTCATAGGGTATGACCCCCAAATTTAAGGATTCATTAAAAATCCTTGCTATTGGGTTTGCAATTTCATGTGCCAGTTTATTTAATATTCTTGGATGAAGATTATTCAGGCCCCCCAGTTTGGTCCCATTAAAATGCTTGAGTTTGACTTCCATATCCTCATTTCTATTAGCCACCTTGCCACTCCCCTAAGCTCCTCATTACCCTTATTAAAAACTGAGGCAAAGTATGTGTTTAGATTTTGGGCCATGACTAGATTATCTTTAATCTCCACCCCATCCTCAGTGCTCAGCAGTCCCACTTCTTCTTTCCTTGTTTTCTTTTTATTTATATGACTATAGAACCTTTTACTATTGGTTGTAATGTCCTTTGTAAGGTCCAAATCTGCTTGGCTTTTGGCAGTTCTCACTTTTCCCCTACACTGTCTGACCTCCAAGAGGTAGTTTTCCTTGTTGAACCATCCCATCTTCTATTCCTTGTAGGTTTCTGCTTTCTTTTATTAATCTGTTTAAGATGCCTGCTCATCCAGCGTGGTCTGCAACCCTTCCCTACAAATATTTTCCCCTTGTTTGGGAATGCAGGCTTCAAATACCTTCTGCAACTTTGACAGAGTAATTCCAAGCCTCTTCCACTTTCAGATCCTTGAGTTCTTCTATTCCAGTCCACTTCCCTAACTAATTCCCTTAATTTTTTAAAGTTTACCCTTTTGAAATCAAGACCCCGGTTGTAGATCTATTTTTGTTTATCCTTCTATTTAGTTTAAACTGAATTAGCTCATGTTCACTTGAACAAAGGCTGTCCCCTACAACCAGTTCTTCTATGAGATCCTCACTACTCACCAATACCATATCTAAAATGGCATCAACTCTTGTTGGTTTGGCAACTATTTGGTGAAGAAATCAGTCAGCTATCATATCAAGGCAAATTTGGGCCCTACTATTAATAGCACTTTTCCTTGAATCTATATCTGGGAGATTAAAGACTCTCGTAAAGACTCTCGAGGCATCTAGACAGACTTATGTGTAGTGCTGGGGAGGAGCCGGTGGTCGTGGTACATGGAGGTACATGTAGGTACCAATGACATAGGGAAGGGTAGGAGAGATGTCCTGGAGGCCAAATTTAGGCTGCTAGGGAAGAGACTGAAATCCAGGACCTCTATGGTGGCATTCTCAGAAATGCTCCCAGACACAGTAGCAGGGCCAGGTAGGCAGGCGGAGCTCCAGAGTCTCAATGCGTGGATGAGACAATGGTGTAGAGAGGAGGGATTTACATTCATTAGGAACTGGGGAAACTTTTGGGATGGGGGGAGCCTATACAGGAGAGATGGGCTCCACCTAAACCGAAGTGGAACCAGACTGCTGGCACTAAACATTAAAAAGGTTGTAGAGCAGTTTTTAAACTAGGAGATGGAGGAAAGCCGACTGCTGCAGAGGAGCATGTGGATCGGACAGAGACTTCTCTTAGGGGAGAGTCTAATGGTAGAGAATCTCCAGGTTATAGTCAGGAGCAGAGGATGGAAGAGGATAATGTAAGGGCCAGATCAGATGATAAACATTCACATAAAAAAGAATCTGACACATCAGAAAAGGGCAGACAAATAAACAGTGACAAGTTTTTAAAGTGCTTGTACACAAATGCTAGAAGTCTAAATAATAAGATGGGTGAACTAGAGTGCCTTGTGATAAAGGAGGATATTGATATAATAGGCATCACAGAAACCTGGTGGACTGAGAGCAATCAATGGGACACAATCATTCCGGGGTACAAAATATATCAGAAGGACAGAACAGGCCGTGCAGGGGGGGGGGGGGGGAGTGGCACTATATGTGAAAGAAAATGTAGAATCAAATGAAGTAAAAATCTTAAGTGAATCCACATGTTCCATAGAATCTCTATGGATAGAAATTTCATGCTCTAATAAGAATATAACATTAGGGATCTATTATCGACCACCTGACCAGGACAGTGATAGTGATGATGAAATGCTAAGGGAAATTAGAGAGGCTATCAAAATTAAGAACTCAATAATAGTGGGGGATTTCAATTATCCCCATATTGACTGGGAACATTTCACTTCAGGACGAAATGCAGAGATAAAATTTCTCGATACTTTAAATGACTGCTTCATGGAGCAGCTGGTACGGGAACCCACAAGGGGAGAGGCAACTCTAGATTTAGTCCTGAGTGGAGCGCAGGAGCTGGTCCAAGAGGTAACTATAACAGGACCGCTTGGAAATAGTGACCATAATACAATAGCATTCAACATCCCTGTGGTGGGAAGAACATCTCAACAGCCCAACACTGTGGCATTTAATTTCAAAAGGGGGAACTATGCAAAAATGAGGGGGTTAGTTAAACAGAAGTTAAAAGATACAGTGACTAAGGCCTGGTCCACACTAGGGGGAGCTATCGAAATAAGATACGCGACTTCAGCTACAGGAATAGCGTAGCTGAAGTCGAAGTATCTTATTTCGAATTACCTGGCACTTACCTCGCATCTTCGCAGCGCGGGATCGACGGCCGCAGCTCCCCCGTCGACTCCGCTACCTCCGCTCGCCCTGCTGGAGTGCCGGAGTCGATGGGAGCGCGTTCGGGGATCGATCTATCGCGTCCAGACGAGACGCGATAGATCGATCCCCGATAATTCGATTGCTACCCGCCGATCCGGGCAGGTAGTCTGGACGTAGCCTAAAGTGAAATCCCTGCAAGCTGCATGTGCGCTTTTTAAAGACACCATAATAGAGGCCCAACTTCAATGTATATCCCAAATTAAGAAACACAGTAAAAGAACTAAAAAAGAGCCACCGTGTCTTAACAACCATGTAAAAGAAGCAGTGAGAGATAAAAAGATTTCCTTTAAAAAGTGGAAGTCTAATCCTAGTGAGGCAAATAGAAAGGAGCATAAACACTGCCAAATTAAGTGCAAGAATGTCATAAGGAAAGCCAAAGAGGAGCTAGAAGAACAGCCAGCTAAAAACTCCAAAGGTAATAACAAAATGTTTTTTAAGTACATCAGAAGCAGGAAGCCTGCTAAACAACCAGTGGGGCCCCTTGATGATGGAGATACAAAAGGAGCACTTAAAGACGATAAAGTCATTGCGGAGAAACTAAATGGATTCTTTGCTTCAGTCTTCACGGCTTTTGTAGGTGACAAATCTGAGGAACTGTCACAGATTGAAGTGTCATTAGAGAAGGTTTTGGAATTAATTGATAAACTTAACATTAACAAGTCACCGGGACTAGATGGCATTCACGCAAGAGTTCTGAAAGAACTCAAATGTGAAGTTGTGGAACTATTAACTAAGGTTTGTAACCTGTCCTTTAAATCGGCTTCTGTCCCCAATGCCTGGAAGATAGCTAATGTAACGCCAATATTTAAAAAGGGCTCTAGAGGTGATCCCGGCAATCACAGACCTGTACGTCTAATGTCGGTACCGCGCAAATTAGTCGAAACAATAGTTAAGAATAAAATTGTCAGACACATAGAAAAACAAACTTTTGAGCAATAGTCAACATGGTTTCGGTAAAGGGAAATCGTGTTTTACTAATCTATTAGAGTTCTTTGAAGGGGTCAACAAACATGTGGACAAGGGGGATCCAGTGGACATAGTGTACTTAGATTTCCAGAAAGCCTTTGACAAGGTCCCTCACCAAAGGCTCTTACGTAAATTAAGCTGTCATGGGATAAAAGGGAAGGTCTTTCGTGGATTGAGAACTGGTTAAAAGACAGGGAACAAAGGGTAGGAATTAATGGTAAATTCTCAGAATGGAGAGGGGTAACTAGTGGTGTTCCCCAAGGGTCAGTCCTCGGACCAATCCTATTCAACTTATTCATAAATGATTTGGAGAAAGGGGCAAACAGTGAGGTGGCAAAGTTTGCAGATGATACTAAACTGCTCAAGATAGTTAAGACCAAAGCAGACTGTGAAGAACTTCAAAAAGATCTCACAAAACTAAGTGATTGAGCAACAAAATGGCAAATGGAATTTAATGTGGATAAATGTAAAGTAATGCACATTGGAAAAAATAACCCCAACTATACATACAATATGATGGGGGCTAATTTAGCTACAATGAATCAGGAAAAAGATCTTGGAGTCTTCGTGGATAGTTCTCTGAAGATGTCCACGCAGTGTGCAGAGGCAGTCAAAAAAGTAAACAGGATGTTAGGAATCATTAAAAAGGGGATAGAGAATAAGACTGAAAATATATTATTTCCCTTATATAAATCGATGGTATGCCCACATCTCGAATACTGTGTACAGATGTGGTGTCCTCATCTCAAAAAAGATATACTGGCACTAGAAAAGGTTCAGAAAAGGGCAACTAAAATGATTAGGGGTTTGGAACGGATCCCATATGAGGAGAGATTAAAGAGGCTAGGACTCTTCATCTTGGAAAAGAGGAGACTAAGGGGGGATATGATAGAGGTATATAAAATCATGAGTGATGTGGAGAAAGTGGATAAGGAAAAGTTATTTACTTATTCCCATAATACAAGAACTAGGGGCACCAAATGAAATTAATAGGCAGCAGGTTTAAAACAAATAAAAGGAAGTTCTTCTTCACACAGCGCACAGTCAACTTGTGGAACTCTTTACCTGAGGAGGTTGTGAAGGCTAGGACTATAACAGCGTTTAAAAGAGAACTGGATAAATTCATGGTGGTTAAGTCTATTAATGGCTATTAGCCAGGATGGGTATGGAATGGTGTCCCTAGCCTCTGTTTGTCAGAGAGTGGAGATGGATGGCAGGAAAGAGATCACTTGATCATTGCCTGTTAGGTTCACTCCCTCTGGGGCACCTGGCATTGGCCACTGTCGGTAGACAGGATACTGGGCTAGATGGACCTTTGGTCTGACCCGGTACGGCTGTTCTTATGTATGTAATCTCACAATTCCCAGGAGTATTTATTTCATTAAAAATATTTTTAAAGTGGCTTTACCCATATCCAGATTGGATCCTGGGGGTCTGAACTATACTCCAAAAACTATCCCAGGTGAGCCTCTGGTAGCCTTCTTCTCCAAAGTCATTTTGATCCAAACAGACTGTTTTATGCATTCCATCACTTCTGATTCTTTTAGTGTACTTCATCATAAATATACAATGCTACTCACCACCTTTACCATTATTTCTATCTTTCCTGAATAGCACCTACCCTTCAATACCTGTACTCCTGGCATGACTACTATTTCACTATTATCTTTATAATATTTGGATTCACTTCCTGCACCAGTAGTTCTAGTTCCTCCATTCTGTTACCCAGGCTCCTTGAATTGGTGTACAAACATGTTAGTTTTGTGTGCTTGGCTTTACCCAGATTCCTCATCCAATTAGATAGTCATTCTACTGCCAGTATCGCCTACCTGTTAGCTTCATTGTCTTTCCTCTTAATGTCTATTCTCCTACACACTGCTGTTCTTTTCTCCATTGCTATATTCTCTTTCTTGATTTTCCTTCCGGTCAATATTAGAATCAGGTGTGGAGATTACATGAGCATCTCCCAACCACCTCCCCCAGATTCCTAGTTTAAAGCTCTTTTAATCAGTTGTGCTGACCTCCATCCCTGAAGTCTATTTCCCTCCCTACTCAGGTGGGAAAGAACTGTCCTTTGTCCGTGAAGGCCTCCCAGTGGTCAAACATTCCGAAGCCTTCCTTATAGCACCACTGCCTCAGCCATCTGAGGATCATCATAATCTTGTTTTACCTTCGTTCTCCTCCTCCAGGGTCAGGTAAAGGGGGTGCAATTATGCCTTAGGCTGGTTCCACTCTCCTACAGTCATTTCCTGTTTAAGTTTTCATACTACATCCATCACCAAGTTATCCAAGTGTTTACCAAAAATTGCTGTTATATAACAATTATTAACATTTTAATATTTTGGACCTAGGTCAAGAGTTACCTGCTTTAAAAAAATTGCCTTATATGAAGCTTCTGTTCCAACATTTGCACCTTCTACTCCAAAAAGGTTATTTAGTATCAGGATTTCTAACAGGTAGGCTTATATAAAAGTTTTTCTTGCCTATGGTTTCCATACAAGTAGATGGTAGATGAATATTAACAGAGCTCCAACTGCAGAGGAGACCATTTTAATACAGGAACTATTTTAGTTCACAGAAAGATTGCACACAAGCGTAGTCTACAATAATTAGGTATACTCCACTCTACGGTATTAAACTGATGCAGGAGACCCTAAACATACCAGGCTCTCCTTATTCACATTCTGAGAGTGCCTTAAACACAAGCTCTTTTCTAGAAGACACTTGAATCCAGTGGATAAAGTGAATAAAATAAATACTCATGATCGTACCATATTTACTTAGCCTGAAAAATCATTAAGCATCTGTCCATTTCACTAGTGGAGATATAATTTATAGTTAGAAATAACTGTTATAATTAGGGCAAAAAGATGCGTTATCATAATGTGCAAAAAACCTGATCAGACAATCTCCACCTGACAAGATATTCTACTGTGACTTTTAGAGGGGAACCAACCCAAAACGCAACCCAAAAAAAAACCCCAACCCCAAAAACCTAATTTACTACACAAGGTAGGAACATTGTAGAAAATGTGGAGAAGTTAGAAATAGTTCCCTATTGAAAACAAGTTAGTACACTTGGTACGAGTATTACCTTGTAAAATGGTTTGCTTTTACTGCTAATTACAAGTTTAATTGCAATGTCTACATTTGTACTCATTTTTCCTTCCATGTATTGGTGCTACAGGCAGGAATTTACTTACTGGGTTTTATACACTACCAAGACATACAATTAAACAAGTGAAAAAATAGCCAGTAATGTGTACAAATAATTTTCAAAGAGAAATTTTAGTATCTAAACCACTTCTTAGCAGTTTAATCTGGATAAGTACCTGAGTGTTATTGGAACTGAGTGGGTGCACATTCAAACTAGGTTTCATATCAAGTGTCTATTCAATGCTGTACTTACTGTTCTGTAACTTTTTTTGATTCTTCTTCTTCTTCTCTCTCCTTTTCCTGAAGTGAATGTTCAATAGTTTTCAAGTTATTCTTCAATTTTATGACTTCCTCCTTCAGTTCTGTTTCTTGATCATTTAAATTTTGGATTTTTATTTCTGAATTCATACATTTCTTTTCCAGGTCTTTTACATCGCTTTCCATCTTTAAAATGATAGAGTCTTTTTCCTTAAGTATTTGTTCTAACCTGGCTGCATTGTCATCTTTAGCCCTATTCTTAGACTCCAAGAGGCATTCAAGTTCTTTTATTTTCTCCTTGTGACTGGCACTTTGTTTCTCAAGTTGGGTAATTGCTCTTCTATCTTCAGCCCCACGTTTTTCAGACTCACAATTTTTTTCCTGTAATTGTTCTTGTAACTGATTAACAAGGTTCTCCTTTTCCTTTATGGACAAATTACTCTGATTTTTAATGTCACCCAATTGTACTTTTAGTTGTTTGTTCGCACGCTCAGCCTCACTGATGCTCTTTTGTAAATTTTCAACTTGTTGAAGGAGTTCTTGGATCTGATTACTTTTTTGGGAAGAGGCCTTAATAATTTGCTTGCACTCTTTCCAAATGCCTTCAATACTGCAATGGAAAGAGCTCTCTCGCCTGACATCTGCAATATTAGATGTTTGGCACTGTGTGTTTAAGGAATGCATTTGAATTTTCCCTGGTTTATCTTTTTGAGAATCTTCCAAAAAATCCTTTAGATTGACCAGATCAACATCTACAGTACAAGATTCTAAATCAAGTTTATGCAACTTGTCTATCTTTGTCTGCATTGCTTTTATCTGTGACACTTTGACTATGATATTTTGACTAGAGGCTTGTACCTCTTTAGTCAGTTGTTTAATCTTCTCCTCTTGCTCTTTATTTATAGCTTTTTGTGTGTCTAATTCAGAAGCTATTTTCCCATAAGTAGCCTGACACTGCTGGAGTTCCTCACTTAAAACAGAAGCCCTTTCTTTTGAAGATGATAGCTCCAGGCACAAGTTTGCCATCTGTCTACTGAACCCTTCTTTTTCCCTTTTTTCATTTGTAAGTTCTTCTTTAAGTATAGCTAATTGACAGTCTAGGGATTCACTTCTTTCCTGTAATGCTAGTATTTCTGCCTCTTTTTCTAAAATGTTTTGTTGCATTTCTTCAATTTTCTTTTGCTCTATTGCATCACCTTTACATGCACTTCTAATGGACCCTATAAAAAGAAAAATAAGTATCACTTTATTGCTCTTGAAAGCAAAAATGATATTAATAAATCATTATACATACCAAGAAGTAATTTTCAAAACTTTGTGGGAGATTTTGGCTGGTTTAGTATACCTTAAATCCTCACATTATGCAATACTTTGAAGTTTGGCCTTTAAAAGTGATCCCAAAACCTGGAAGCTACTTGTTTGAACAGTACTACAGATAGTATCTGCCTTAGACTTCCAGACAGGGTGTGCATTATCTAGATTTTCAGTAAGCCAGAATATGAATGGCTTGACACTGATTTGTGCTCTGTTCAGGTTCCCAATCTGCTGCAGTGATGGAAAAACTTTGTGATGTCTACTGCGCAAAAAAACCTACCTGACAGTCAACCCATCCCCCATTTTCCACCTTAGCTGGTACAACAATCTTACATCCTACAGATACGCCCATCTGCCAGATGCAGAGAGAAACTAGGAGTTTGCTGGATTGTGTAAACTGTCCACAGCTCTGCCACAAGCAACAACTGTCTGCTGAATCTTTAAGTAAATGGCATCTAATGCCTTTCCACCATGTGCTGAAGGTTTGCCTTCCCAAATCTGCTTCTGATTTGACACAATGGCAGCTTAAGGGTTAGTAGAGAAGGTATCTTAGAAAGTCAAATTTGTGTGCAGATGGAAGTAGAGAAAGGAAGCCAAAATAGTAAAACAGATTTCTGCACTGCCTTCCTCACACACGTATGAAGAAATATTCCTGAAGACAAAATGTTGAGAGTTTTGAGACCTCAAAAAACTTCAAGGGTACACACAGCTCTCAAAACACACACACAGACTGAGATCCACCTTGAAAATATTTTTGTTTTTTATTACAAAGGCTGATTAACGATGAGCAACTGCTACTCCCATTGACATCAGTTAGAATCACTTCTGAAAAAATTGGGAAAATTTTCTAGTGCAACCACACATAATGCAGTGTTGGGGAGTAGTCCCCTGGTCAAATACATATGCTTATTGCAAATGTTAATTTATATTTAGAAATTGGCAGGGAAAAGTGTGTTTTTACAGAATATAAAATCTGTGTAGAAAATAGTGCAGTGTGCAAACACAATAAATTGTAGGTAGACTGCACAACTACCATTAGAGTACTTTGTAAATTTACAGCAGAACACCTTGAGGAGATACTTCTGAACTAGCATCAGTGTGTGTAGAGACACACATGTGGAAGTAACTTCCATGTGCTAAGTTGAAGCAGCATTGATAAAGTGATGACTATTATGCATATCTATGGCAAATAATCCATTGACCCAAGACTGGTTTATTATAGAAGCCTTAATAACTTTAGTCAGCCACCTTAAAAATAAATAAATAAATAAATGAAGCTGCCGGGGGTCTATTTCCTCCTTTCCCCCATAAATTTAGAATCCACCCCACAAGAATTACTCCTGCAGGACAGACAGGATAAGCAAGCAATAGCTTTACTAACAGAAGTGTCATGGCTTTGGAGTCAGACCTCGCAAGCCAGCAGTGGATAGAAACCAGCATTAGAAATACTGGAAAGGTAAATGGCCAGTTTCCTGTTGAGACCCAGCACGCTTTCCTTGACTGGGCCCACAAAACAGACTTTTATATAAAAACCATCATGTATTCTCTATATTAAGTTATGTAATAAAATTATACTATTGATACAGAGAAAGGTGTATGTGGCTTATGTTCTCTGAATGGAATGGATAAAAGAAAAGGCATAGTCCGACACCCACAGTATTACTGTGACAGTTTTGTATGTTAGAGAAAGCCCTAGAATCAATTCCAAATATTTTAGATGCTTTATAATTGACAGCTAAGATCATTTGGGGAACTTTGTTTATATTGCTGTAACAGGGTTCATGACTTCCAACTTAGACAGCCAACCTGCAAGAAGAGAATTTCTCATTTATTATAGCAAAGGCTGCAGGATAGTTAAAACTAAAATTTGTTTCTTACCTTAAGTCTTTATTGCTAAAATTTACATTCTCTCTCTGTGAAAAGGTGATTTTTTTAAAGCAAAGTTTGAGGAAGATACATTTGGCCATTTTTGAGTTATGTACTTAAGGAGAAGCAAAAATTCTCCAAATACTTTTTTGAGAGAGTCAACCAACTGACCTTTAAGATTTGACTGAGTGCTCTTTAAAGAGAGTACCCAAACTAAGTTTTGTGTTTTGAAAAGTTTGTATTTCTTGACTGTACAACTGTAACAGTAGCATTAATGTACCACTGTGCATTCTATCTGGTTTCCTGTTCAATTAGTATTTATAAACTATCAGGCACGAATACCAAGATTAAAGCAGGTATCAGATACAGTTTGCTATAGCAAGGGGTTTAATGTTCGCTTAATTTTGTTATCACCTTCTCCCCTCTTGGCATTTACATGGGTTGCTCCATAAGGTGGTTCCATGCAGAGCCAAGGTTGGCCCTAACCAACATGTGTGAAGGTCTTCTCAGGCATATCAGTTCCTTCTCTTGTCAGAGAAAGCAGCATCAGGAGCTTGCTCACCTGCTATGCGCTAGACCTATGGAACTTGCTATTACCACTCCTTTGTTCAACATGGTCCTGAAGGGAGTGCCCTTCAACAGCTGTTACTTCTCAATCCCATGGTGGGGGCTGGGCTACCTGCACCTCCATGTTTTGCTTCCCATTTTACCACCAGATAGCAGAGGCTAGGTAGCTCTAATCCATCTCCACCTGTTAACTGGGGAAGCCTTTAGCTCCTTACTTGAGGGAAGGAAAGAGGAAAAGCTTCTAGACTGCCCCATTGCCTCCTTTCCTTGATTCTTGTTTGGGTCAACATATTACTGGTCAACATATTCCTACCTGCAAACCCCACTCAGGTTGTGTAGATGCTGCACCTATTATTTGAGGCCCCTTAGCTTCTGGGGAGGCACCTACATGATCCTTGACAGTCAGAGTCCAAGCAAGCTAGGGGAGCAGGGAGATTTCAAAGCTGCAGATACTGAACAGCTATGTAGATATATGCCATACATGAGTTGAATGCCTACTTAATGCAGTTTCCGGCAGTAAAAGAGATGTTTCTGAGAAACACTAGATCCCAAAATGAATTTGAGTTTTACCATTATCAGCTTTACATATTATATATAGATTTTTACATGTTTCTATACACTGACCTAATGAAACACCTTGCACAGAAGTGTGTACAGCAGCTACATACTATATGACAGAATAGATCATAGATCGCATTGACACTTCTTCAGACAGTTTTAAAAAGAGCTTAGGCAGGAAAATGCTAAGGTTTAAGAAGGTTAACAGCAAGCTTGGCAGAAAAACAGCAGTTAAACATGCCAGCTGTAGGTAAAGTCCACTCTAACAGAAACATCTTGACTACATCAGAATTTGCAAATGTATTAGCAGACATAGCAAAGGGGAAGCAAGACATGTAAAAGCAGTTTTTATTTTAAGATTTTAGAGGCAACACACAAGACAATGAAAATAAACAGTTACTTCCATTTAGCATTTAATGTTGCTGACTTTCTTCTCCTCAGACGATAAAGTTTACGAATTGCGAATTTTTGCTTTTGTTCTGGCATTGGAATCAGATTTTTTCGGAAGGCTCCCTGTTCGGCTGTGGTAGAAATGGTACCTTTCTTTGTAGGTGGCTCTTCCTCTTGGGTAGGCTTACTTTCAAAACAGCGTTTTCTTCCTACATCCAACACATGCTTCACACTTTCACTAGACTGAGTGCCTTCTATTGTCCCATTGCTGTTCTCCTTTGCCATTTGTCTTTTAATGGTAGTTACAGTGTTGTCCTATTTTAAATAAAATTAGTTACCATCTGCCATTATACAAAACAAGTAGCCAACATGTTACAAGCAATAAATAATCTCAATTTAATATGAAAAAAAATGAGACAACCAGCCATATAACATCTTCCTACAAGGATTTTTGTTGAAAAAAAGTCAGCTATAGGTTGCCTTTTCTGTGGGCAATAAAGAGGTGTACAATGCTTTGGAGTACAGAACACAGCACAAAAGGGGAAGAAAAGAAAAAGCACTAACACAGATAATACGCATGAATCAGAGGGATTATGTATTCCATCAAGAGAACAGTAATGTGTGTCAAAAGCTACAGAAACTGTTAATTCCTTCAGAAAGCATTTGGATGACTTTTACAAAAAAAATTTACACTTTGTCATCTTCTCAAAAGTGAAAGTTCTTAGTAACAGTCTTAACCCTTCCTCCAATCAACAGTACTCGATGTACTTTCTAATTAGGTTAGAAGTGTCCATGATAAATATTAAGCCCAAAGGATAGTTTGGCAAATGCTTTAATTTCTGCTATGTACTATAAATTTGACCAAATATTAAGACCAGGCTGGCCAGAGAGTAGATATGTTGCCCTGTCTTATCTAAAAACGCCATGTGGTTATAGAACTTCATCTTCACACTATCATGTCATTAAATAAGACTGGTGGACAGACAGAGTTAAGGTTGTTGTTTTTTTGTAGTTCTATACCTGTAGATCGGTCAGGTGTGAAAGCATGGTATGGACAGTTCGCTTTGGGAAAATTAATTGGAGAATGAGGAAATGACAGGAGCCATATCTCGTGTAATCCTAAGAACTTTTGGAGTATAGGTATAACCCTCAAAAGTGGTCGCACTACTGAAAAACTGAAGGGCAGGAATAAGATGAGTCAGTGTTAATTTGCATCCCCTAATGTACTTTATAGAATAAATCAAAGTGTGGAACTTTGAGAAAAAGTGGATGCTTATAGATAATATAGCTGCAAATATAAGATCATTTTAACATGCAAATGGTATTTCTCTGGAAGATTGTTTCAGGCTAGTTGACACTTAGTGTGTGCATCAAAGTCCAGTAAGTCACTACCACCAATGTACTTATAGGCCCATCCCATAGGCTTTCAGTGGTTATAACCATTGTACATCGCTACTAAGTCAGTCAACCATTTCAAAGGCAGGGAAGAAAAGAATGGTGGTGTGGAATGGGTAGCCAGGACCAATCTCATTCTGTATCTGAGTGGAGGGGTGGTGATCAGGATACCTGCTTTGTCTCCAAACATTTCTGACCTCCTCTTCTCCTGCTTCCTCTACCTCCATGCCCCCACTGAAACTTGGCTCTCAGTGCAACAATGTCTCTATTACTGCTCCTTCTCTCCCACACCGTAATCAAAAAGAATGATGGTGATGGTGTTGGGGGCTGCTGCTTTCCCTCCATCTCGAACTCATTTCTTGCTATGTGCTTTTTCCTCTGAATTGCTCACCAAAGTTTCCTTTAAATAATCTATTGCTCCCCCTCCTCCCAAGGCTTTATTTCTTCTTCATTTCAGTCTCCTATTTAGTCTGACTTTGATGATGTTATAACTATAGCTTCCTGCCCACCACTTCTTTCCATCTTCAACTGTAGATTCATTCTCCCAAATAAAATGGCTACGCCACAGACCTATCCCTCGGCCATCTTGGCTAATAGCCAATGATGGACCTAACCTCCATGAATTTATGTAATGCTTTTTTGAAGCCAGTTATACTTTTGGCCTTCATAACATCCCCTGGCAACAAGTTCCACAAGTTGACTGTATGTTGTGTGAAGAAGTACTTCCTTTTATTTTAAAACTTATCACTTTCATTGGTTTGTGTGTTATGTGAAGGGGTAAATAACTTCACTACTCACTTTCTCCAAACCATTTGTGATTTTATAGACCTCTATCATATCCCTTCTTTCTAAACTGAATAGTCCCAATCTTTTTAATCACTCCTCATATGAAAGCTCTCCTATACCCCTAACCATTTTTGTTGCCCTTTTCTGTACATTTTCCATTTCTAATACATCTTTTTTAGGATTGGGCAACCAGAACTGCACTCAGTATTCAAGGTGTGGGCATACTATCGATTTATATAGTGGCATTAGGATATTTACCATTGTATCTATCCCTTTCCTAATGGCTCTTAAAATTGTCAGCTTTTTTGACTGCCGCTGCACATTGTGGATAATTCTTTGAAAACATCCGCTCAGTGACTCCAAGATCTCTTTCTGAGTGGTAACAGCTAATTTAGACCCCATCATTTTGTATGTGTAGTTAGGATTATGTTTTCCAATGTGCATTACTTTGCATTTATGAACACTGAATATCATCTGCCATTTTGTTGCCCAATCACCCAGTTTTGTGAGAACCCTTTGTAAGTCGAAAGCAGACTGCGAAGAGTTAACTATCTTGAGTAAAAAAAAATTTATTGTCTGCAAACATTGCCACCTCACTGTTTGCCCCTCTTTCTCCAGACCTTTTATGAATATGTTGAATAGCACTGGTCCCACTACAGATCCTTGGGAGACACCACTATTTACCTCTCTCCATTCTGAGAGCTAATCATTTATTCCTACACCGTTTCCCATCTTTTAACCAGTTATTACAAGCATTAAAAAAAAGTCAAATTAAGTTTTGTACATTTTAAGAAATGAAGAGCCGAAAACTTACATAGTCTTTTACTGTAGTTTCTAAATGGGATATTAAGTCCTGTAGTCTACTTATAACATCATCTTTTTGCTCCACAATGTGCATTAGCTCTTGAATCCGTTTATTCTGTGTCGTCATTTTCTTCAAGAAGAGAAAAGTTACATTTTTACTAGGTTTTAGATAACAGGAATCCATTGCAACTAGGGCTGTCGATTAATCACAGTTAACTCACACGATTAATTCAAAATTAATTGCGAGTAATTGCAGTTTTTTATCACACCATTAAACAATAGAATACCAATTGAAATTTATTAAAGATTTTGGATGTTTTTCTACATTTTCATATATATTGTATTCTGTGTAGTAACTGAAATCAAAGTATATATTATTTTTATTACAAATATTTGCATTGTAAAAATAAGAAATAATATTTTTCAATAAACTTCAAACAAGTACCATAGTGCAATCTTTGTTGTGAAAGGGCAACTTACAAATGTAGATTTTTTTTGTTACATAACTGCACTCAATAACTAAACAACGTAAAACTTCAGAGCCTACAAGTTCACTCAGCCCTACTTCTTCTTCAGCCAATTGCTAAGACAAACAATTTTGTTTAAATTTACAGGAGATAATGCTGCCACTCGACTCAAGGTTTAAGAACCTGAACTGCCTTCCAAAATCTGAGAGGGACGAGGTGTGGAGCATGCTTTCAGAAGTCTTAAAAGAGCAACACTCCAATGCGGAAACTACAGAACCTGAACCACCAAAAAGGAAAATCAACATTCTGCTGGTGGCATCTGACTCAGATAATGAAAATGAAAGGACAGTTACCTGTTCCGTAACTGGCGTTCTTTGAGATGTGTTGCTCTATTCTATTCCACAGTAGGTGTGCGTGCTCACCATGTGCACCGGTGCCAGTTTTTCCCTTAGCAGTACCCGTACTGGGTGAGCACCACGGCGACCCCTGGAGTGGCGCCTGTATATCGCACTACAAGGGGAGCCACGGGCTCCCCCCACCCTCGGTTCCTTCTTGCCGGACAACTCCGACAGAGGGGAAGGAGGGTGGGGTGTGGTATAGACAGGAGCAACACATCTCTAAGAACGCCAGTTACGGAACAGGTAACTGTCCTTTCTTCTTCGAGTGATTGCTCCTGTGTATTCCACACTAGGTGATTCCAAGCAATATCTGTTGGAGGTGGGTAGGAGTTCACAATGGTTCGGGACGAAGTACCGCCCTGCCGAACCCGGTGTCATCCCTAGACTGGGAGACGATCGCGTAATGCGAAGTAAATGTGTGAACTGAGGCCCAAGTGGCCGCCCTACAAATGTCCTGGATGGGGACATGGGCGACGTAGGCAGCTGATGAGGCCTGAGCCCTCGTAGAGTGTGCCCTGACGATAGGTGGCGGGGGAATCCCTGCCAGATCATAGCACGTGCGTATGCATGAGGTGATCCAGCGGGAAAGCCGCTGGGTGGAGATAGGCTGCCCCTTTGCCTGCTCAGCCGAGGCAATAAAGAGTTGAGAGGATTTCCGAAATGGCTTAGTGTTGGTGGTGGGCCCACGCCGGGGCAATGAGAATGACTCTGCCCTTGTCTGCTTTCTCCTTCTAAAGGACCTTGGCGATGAAGGGGAACGGGGGAAAGGCATAGAGGAGCTGGCCCGACCAGCTCAGGAGGAACGCGTCGGAGATCACGCCTTCCCCCACCCCTCCCCTGGAGCGGAACCGGGGGCAACGCCAGTTCTGGCGGGTTGCAAACAGGTCGATCTGGGGAGCTCCCCACTCTTGGAAGAGATGGTGAGCGACCTCTGAGTGGAGCGACCACTCGTACTGGGGGGAGAAGACCCTGCTGAGGCGGTCCGCTTGCATATTGCGGATGCCCGGGGGGTGAGCCGCCCTCAGGGAGATATCGTGGGCTATACAGGACTCCCATAGGTTCAGGGCTTCCCGGCAGAGGGTTAGGGAGTGAGTCCCGCCTTTCCTGTTGATATAGTACACGGCGGCGGTGTTGTCCGTGAGGACTCTGATCACCCTGCCGCGGTGGATGAGGAAAGCCACGCACGCCAATCGTACCGCCCTGAGCTCCTTGACACTTATGTGAATGGACAAGTCCGGGGTTAACCACGTTCCCTGGATTTGCACGTCCCCCGTGTGGGCTCCCCAACCAAGCTCCGAAGCATTGGACATCAGGTCTATGGACGGGTTGGCTTCCCTGAAGGGAACCCCTTGCAGCATATTGCTCGGGCAGGACCACCGTAGGAGGGAACCCAGTATCGGGGACGGAACCGTGAGGACCTTGTCCAGACCGTCCCGCGCTTGGGAGAATTGGGAGGCCAGCCATATCTGGAGGGGCCTCATACGGAGTCTGGCATGGCAGACCACGTAAGCGCATGCCGCCATGTACCCCAGAATCCGAAGACACGCCCTCGCCGTGGTCACCAGGAAGGCCGTGACCGAGGCGATGAGATCCCTTAGGGTCTCGCACATGTCCAGGGGAGAAGCTGTGGCCCCCGAGAAGTCAAGCAGGGCCCCAGTGAACTCTATGCGCTGAACGGGCACTAATGTTGATTTGGTCTCGTTCACACCAAGGCCTAGATCGGCGCATGTCGACAGGAGCAGCTCCTCGTGGGACTCCACTTTGAAACGAGACTCTCCCTTGAGGAGCCAGTCGTCTAGGTAAGGGAAGATTTGTACCCCCTCCCGCCTGAGGTAGGCCGCCACCACGGACATACATTTCATGAAAACTCTGGGAGCCGTGGATAGGCCAAAGGGGAGGACCGCAAATTGGTAGTGGTCCATCCCCTACCATGAATCGGAGGAGCGTCTGTGCCCCTCGAAAATATGGACGTGAAAATACGCGTCCTGAAGGTTCAGGGCCGCATACCAGTCCCCCGGGTCCAGGGAGGGGATAATAGAAGCCAGGGACACCATATGGAACTTAGAACGGGTTAGGAACCTGTTCAGGTCGCGCAGGTCCAGAATGGGCCTGAGACCCCTTTCGCCTTCGGGATCAGGAAGTATCGGGAGTAGAACCCTTTGCCCTGGAACTGAACCGGTACCCTTTCCACTGCCCCCAGATGAAGCAGCCGATCCATCTCCTGACGCAGAAGGCGGACATGGTCCGGGTGCCCCGGGGCCATCACGGAGGGCGGGTGATTTGGCAGGGGTGAGGAACTGCAACACGTAGCCCTTGGAAATGGTACTGAGGACCCACTGGTCCGAAGTTATGCGGGACCATGCCCTGAGGAAGGCAGGCAGACAATCGGTTGCAGAACACAAACTTTATTAATTGGGGGGGGGGGGGGGGGGGGGGGGGGGTGTCCCCCTGGCAACAGGCCCGGTGCTCCCCTGCAAATAGTCAAAAACGCCTCTTTCCCGGCCTCTTGCCCTTAGAGGGTCCAGGCTGTGGGGCAGAGGGGGACGGCCGCTGAGACCGACGCTTCTGGTCCCTGGGTCTTTTGTACGGGGGCTCATATCTGCTCCTCGCAGGTTGAGACGCCAGAAGCGATTTGGCCTTGTCCTTAGCCGGAGGGACGTAGAGGCCCACGGTCTGCAAGGGAATCTTTCATCCCATGCAGCCTGATGTCCGTCTGGTCCACAAAGAGCGCCTTGCCATCGAACGGGAGGTCCAGCATCAGAGATTGGGCCTCCGTCGACAGCCCGGACAACAGGAGCCACAACGCCCTGCGCATGGCGATCGCGCCGCCGTGTCAGCAGCATCCGATGCCGCTTGCAGGGACGTTTTAGCCGCTGCCAACCCCTCTTCCACCAAAGCCTTGAATTCCTTCCTGTCCCGGTCCGGGAGGAGGGGCTCAAATTTAGGCAGAGACTCCCACAGGTTGAAGTCGTACCTGCTCAGTAAGGCCTGGTGGTTGGCTACCCCAAGCTTGAAACTAGCCGACGAATAAAATTTTCTCACAAAGGAGTCCAGTCTCCTGGTGTCTTTGTTTTTGGGGGTGGGCGCGGGCTGGCCCTGATGCTCTCTGTGGTTTACCGATTCCACTATGAGCGAGTTGGGTGCCGGGTGGGAATAAAGATATTCGTGGCCCTTCACTGGCACAAAGTATTTCCTCTCGGCCTTCTTGGAGATTGGGGCCAAGGAGGCGGGAGTTTGCCACAGTGAGTTCGAAATGTTGGCAATACCTTGGTGCAGAGGCAGGGCCACGCGGCCCGGTGCCGAGGGAGACAGGATGTTAAAGAGGGATCAGAAGGACCCTCCATCTGCTCGGCCTGCAGCTGGAGGTTGGATGCCACCTGCTTTAGCAGGTCCTGTTGCGCCTTGAAGTCCTCCTGCGGGACCGATGGCGGAGGCGCCGCTATGGTGTTGTCCGGTGCCAGGGAGAGGGCCCGCACAGAGCCGGGCGCCTCGGTTGGTGCCGGGGCGTCGAGGGTGGCTGGGAGCTGTCAGAAGAGCGGCTGCTGTGTGGTGCGGGGAGCGATCCTCGGAGCGGGAACTACGGCTGCCCAGAGAGGTCTGGTGGGCACCCAAAGGAGGTTTGCCTCGCGACCTAGGGCCCGTACCCGTTTGTGAGCTCGGGACGGGCAGAGACATAATGTCCTTCACAGCCTGCACTGCCTCCGGCGTCGACGGCATCTGTACCAGTGGGGATGCCTGGGCCGATGGTACCGGGCTGCTCTGCGCGAGTCGGAGCTCTTGAGCCCGGGAGGGATCGAGGGCTGCCTAGCGCAGGACCAGCCTCCCCCTTATTCTTATCGCGGCGGCGTTGCAAGGCCGGGCCCTTCCCTTGCTTGGGGCCAGCGCCAACTCCATCAGGAGAGCTCGAAGTCTAAAGTCTCTCTTTCTTGGTCCTTGGCTTGAACGACCTGCAGATCTTGCAACGGTCACTAATGTGAGTCTCACCCAGGCAGCGAAGACACTCAGCGTGAGGGTCGCTCCTGGGCATAGAACGGTGACAAGAGTTGGACGACTTGAAGCCTGGGGCACGGGGCATGCCCCGAGCCCACTCTAACAACTGAAGAACGATCCACGAACGGTACCACTAAGATCAAGAAGAAGGGCTGCAGCAAAGCTGGAGCACAAAGTTCCGACTACCTTCAGTGGCGGGAAGAAGGAACTGAGGGTGGGGGGAGCCCATGGCTCCCCTTATAGCGCGATATACAGGCGCCACTCCAGGGGTCGCTGCAGTGCTCCCCCAGTACGGGTACTGCTAAGGGAAAAAACTTCCGGCACCGGTGCCCGCGGCGAGCACGCACACCTACTGTGGAATACACAGGAGCAATCACTCGAAGAAGAACATGCGTCTATCTGCACTGCTTTGGATTGTTATCGAGCAGAACCAGTCATCAGCATGGACGCATGTCCCCTGGTGGTTGAAGCATGAAGGGACATGTGAATCTTTAGCGCATCCGGCACATAAATATCTTGCGACGCTAGCTACAACAGTGCCATGAGAACGCCTGTTCTCATTTTCAGGTGACATTATAAACAAGAAGCAGGCAGCATTACCTCCTGAAAACGTAAACAAATTTGTTTGTCTGAGCGATTGTCTGAACAAAAAGTAGGACTGAGTGGCCCTGTAGGCTCTAAAAATTTTAATGCAGTTTTTTTGTACATAATTCTACATTTGTAAGTTCAACTTTCATGATAAAGAGATTGCAATACAGTACTTGTATTAGGTGAATTGAAAAATACTATTTCTTTTGTTTTTTACAGTGCAAATACTTATAATCAAAAATAAATATAAAGTGAGCACTGTACACTTTGTATTCTGTGTTGTAATTGAAATCAATATATTTGAAAATGTAGAAAACATCCAAAAATATTTATATAAGTAGTATTCTATTATTGTCTAACGGTGTGATTAATTTTTTTAATTGCTTGATAGCCCTAATTGTAACATGACTCCAAATCTTTTGCACTCAAACACACAATGAGAAACAAACCATAATAGTGCTAGGTCTATTCAGTTAAGCACACTATGAAATCAGACATTAAGCTATTGTAATTTTGTATGAATAATTAAAGTGGATGTTACTTTCAGTGACTTTATTTCTCTTAAAAAAAAAAAAAAAAAAAGTTACCTCAGTAGCTTCTTCAAGTTGTTGAGCAGATTCACTTAATTTAATCACTTGCATTTCAAACTCTGTAATCGAATAGAGAAACTGGTTTGCATTACATAGATTGCAAACTAGTAGTTCATTCAGTAAGTTGGAGAAGTCTTTCTATAATAAGGTTTTAGTCATTTGCCAATATTTGAGATACACTGAGACTATTCCCACCAGTTTGATTTAGCAATCTAAAATATTTTTTGATTTTCAAATGAATAATTTAAATAGTTTGGAAAAACAAATGCATATATTTCAACCAAAGCGATCCAATAATTGCACTTTAAGCAAAAGGGTGGCTTCTTCCTGTAAGCCTGCTCACCGAGCCCTGCTCAAAGCAATAACTTTAATATTAGAGACCTTAATACATTGAGGATTGTAATTTTTTCACTCTCCAATATAGGAAAGATACCCTTCCGCCATGAAAAAGGCCACCAAACCCACAAGTGGGTAAGTGAATGAAATCCAGATGTATGTCTCTCTCTCTCTCACACACACACACACACACACACACACACACACACACACACACAGCTTTCAGTTCTGGAAATAGGACACAATAATAGAGTCTGGAGTCAGCTTAGATAAGCCCACTACTCATTTATGTGTGTCCTGAGATACTGATTCGTTTTTCCAGCCTCTAACCTGTTAGGAAAGTTTCAATAATTCCAAGTGTGCTGAAAATACATGACTAATGCTGGTGCAAGCTAGACAGGAATGGAGGTTTTTGTTGACCCCCTCCCTTTTTTTTTTTTTTTTAAAAAGGACAAAGTTATAAATTTCCACAGATTTCCTCTATTTTGATGCAACCAACAGGAGCACAAGCTCCTTCACAAGCAGAGATTTTAGGGTAGATATCTGAATCCACAATTTTAAAATGTTGTAAGAGAAAGAACCACCTCAATATTAAAACCAACATCTTTTCACCCTCTTCCTCACAGTTCAGCTTTTCTGTCTTGATTATTCAGGTTGACTAAACAATGGAAAGGTTTTTATAAAACTTCGCCAATCTCCTTCCTCCTTAGTGTGGTTCCATTTCTTTATTAAGTTTAAAAACGTAGTCTTTTTGGTTTTTAATGTTTAGTGCCTCTCCAGACTGAGCCTATTGGAAAAAATGCTATTCTATGTTGATCAGAGTGCTCTTGGTGCTCATTGCAAGATTTAGAATTTACAGTAGTTGGATGTAAATGTAGAAAGTCCTCCTGAAAGTGCTGAGTGTTACTGGGAAGGTGAGTCATATGTAAGCACTGACATGACGCTCCATATTCTTTATAGACATATGCGTATTGTATGAATATGGCATAATTAAGATATATTTTATGGAAGACGGCTCTTGTAAGGTATCATTGGAAAGGTTATGATTTACTGGATGTGATTCTCCTATTTGTATGCATGTGTCATTTCTGTATCTGGAGTTAGGAATATTGACTATGACACAATTACAACTGTGGTTATACTTGGAGACGCCCACCAGACAGTAAGTAAACAGCATTAATAGGCCATTAGGAAAAAGACAATAAGTCTTCGAAGATGTGGATCCCCCATCTTCCAGGAGTTCCTTCCTGTGGACACTGCAAATAAACCTGGTTTCATGGTTGCTTTGACACTGCAGGGTCAGGTGATAATGTCACCCGGTAAAAAGTACCACCTTGAACACTGCTGGTACTTTTCCACTAGAAACAAAGGCTTCCCGCCTTATGTAAATTCTATTTAAGGCTGAAGAGTAAGGCAAACAGGACTCTTCTCCATTGCCTTCCTGCCCAAGAAGAAAGACAGTTGAAAGTACCTGAGGAAACAAAAGAACTGAGCTGAGGGAAAGGCAAAGGCTGAGTCCAGACCAAGGCTAGGTCCACACTACCCGCCCGGATCGGCGGGTAGAAATCGATGTAGCGGGGATCGATGTATCGCGTCTCGTCTGGACGCGATACATCGATCCCCAAACGCGCTCACATCGACTCCGTAACTCTAGCAGGGCGAGCGGAGTTAGCGGAGTCGACGGGGGAGCCACGGACGTCGATCCCGCGCTGCGAGGACGCGAGGTAAGTGCCAGGTAATTAGAAATAAGATACTTCGACTTCAGCTACGCTATTCTCGTAGCTGAAGTCGCGTATCTTATTTCGATCCCCGCCCCTAGTGTGGACCAGCCCTAAGACAGGAGTCTAGTCTGTAAAGAGAAGTAACTAGAACTCTAAACTACAAAAACTCTGCAACTTGCCTAAAAACATTTAGGGTGAGAAATTACATTTTGTAACCTGTTTCTTGAGTGTATTAAGCCTAGTTTGCCTGTTTTGTTTTATTTGCTCAGTAATCTGCTTTGTTCTGTTATCACTTATAATCACTTAAAATCTACCTTTTATAGTTAATAAACTTGTTTTTGTTTGTTATAAAACCCAGTTTGTGAAATTTATAATGGGGGGGTGGGGCGGGCGCAAGAAGTTGTGCATATATTCCTTCACATTGAGGGAGGGGGAGAATTTATGAGCTTATGTTGTATAGATGTCTCTACAGCACAAGACAATAATATTTTTGGGTGTACTTTCTAGCGGGGAGCTGCACTTGAGTGCTGGGCGATTTCCTAGCTAAATCTTCCCATTAGAGAGCTGCTCACAGACTGTGTGCAAATCTCCAGCTGGTGCGTCCCTACCTGTGTGTGTGCTGCTAGAGGCCGAAGAGCATGATTCAGCAAAACAGGGAGAGGGAGCCCAGGCTAGTGGAGCAGGCAGGCTCAGTGAAACCCCACTACATCAGGTAGCATGCTAGACTGGGGGTCCATATGTAAACACAACCTCCAGCCAATCAACCAAGAAACTGATTGTTGCATAAAAGAAAAAAACTGAAGTTCCACAAGATGCCTTAGGACTGTGTTAAGTGTTGCTTTAGCAAGTTTTAGATATGGTGCTGAACTGTCCTCGGTCATCAGTTTAGGATGATTGCACCTGTTCTGATTTTTCATTTTAGCTGTCTGAGCAAGTGGCAGAGTACTAAGTACTTTCTCTGTATCATAGATAGCACCTTCAGCAACTTGGACACAATATTCTATGGTTTTCTTTTCAGACACAGAATTAATAAGGTGTAGTCTACTTAGTTCTTTTTGTGTTATGCTTGTAGCCATTATTAAACTCCTGGGAGAATTCTGCGCTTCTGCGCTACTGCGCATGCATAATTAATGAGCCGCGCATACTTTTAATTTTTTGTGCGGAAAAAAACCAAAACCTTCTGCTGAAATGGGAGTGGAGACATAAGAACGGCCGTACTGGGTCAGACCAAAGGTCCATCTAGCCCAGTATCCTGTCTACCGACAGTGGCCAATGCCAGGTGCCCCAGAGGGAGTGAACCTAACAGGTAATGATCAAGTGATCTCTCTCCTGCCATCCATCTCCACCCTCTGACAAGCAGAGTCTAGGGACACCATGCCTTACCCATCCTGGCTAATAGCCATTAATGGACTTAACCTCCATGAATTTATCCAGTTCTCTTCTAAACGCTGTTATAGTCCTAGCCTTCACAACCTCCTCAGGCAAGGAGTTCCACAAGTTGACTGCACGCTGTGTGAAGAAGAACTTCCTTTTATTTGTTTTAAACCTGCTGCCTATTAATTTCATTTGGTGATCCCTAGTTCTTGTATTATGGGAATAAGTAAATAACTTTAGACACAGGGCCATAGGGGGGAGGGAGGTACAGGGCTATATGGTAATGGGGGAGGGGGTGCAGAGCTACATAGGGAGAGGGAAGTGGCTGGGTGAGGGCACAGAGCCACATGGGGACGGGACACAGAGCCACATAGGGATGGGGACGGGTGTGTGAGTGGGGGTGGAGGGACACGTCAACAGGGGGTGCAAGGACGCATGGGGTTACAGGAACACACGGGGACAGGGGCAGATGTGCCTGACTGAATGGGAGGGGCTAGGGGTCACGCAGGGTCTGCATGGAGACGTTCCCTAAAAATCCCTCCCTGCCGCCCCTCCCCACACAAAAAACAACAACAACGTTCCATACTTTTCCCACCCATACCCAACAACCCATCAAGTTTGCACCCAGACTCCTTCCCTCAGCTCCTCCATTAACCCTGACTCCCCCAAGACTTTGCACTGCTTCTGACGGGTGCGGGAAATACGGTTCTGTATTATAGTTTAAATAAATTATTACTCATGAGTTCTGTATTAATATGGCTAGTAAGGAATCTAATTGTCAAAAAACATTTCCTGAATCTTTTTTGTTGTCTGTATTGTTACAGACATACTTGCTGAGAGGTATTTTGAAATAAATGACCAAAAATAATTGAAACTGGTGTGATTATATGGTGTTATTTCAAAAGATTAAAATAAATGCAGAATTTTCAAATATCATGTGCAGAATTTTAAATTTTTTTGGCACAGAATTCCCCCAGGAGTAATTATATTCCTCATTTTCGTTCTTCCTTTAAAATTTTCATTTATTGCTTCCCTTTGCCGCAGTCAGCAATAGACCTGCAAGCTCAAATATGTCTGCTTTGGCATATTTGGGGGTGAAATGCTCTAAATTTCTCATTATGTGCCACACTGCAGGTGATAGCATAAACAAACAAACAAAAAGATTACAACTTTACTTCCCAACTTTGTGGCAATTCTTGATTGCTCTTGCCATTTTGGGAGCAAAGAGAATCAGATACTGCTTCTCAACAGAGCTATGTTGAATGCTGGTGAAAAGCCCAGAACTGGGACGGAAAAATCAGACACTACATCAACATTTCAATGACAAATTGTGGCAATGAGAAAATCTCTACCAAGTTTCAGTAAAGGGCATATTGATCTTTAATCCAAAGTAATCTCTCTTTCTGTACTTTGTTCAGAGGATTTGTATCCTTTTGGCTAACAACTATTTGTTTCAATGTTTTATTTTGAAGAATTCTATTTGCATTGTTTGTGGCTACGTAATCACGTTTCCAATCACATTCAACTTTAGACATGGTGAATTAGTAGTTCACACACTGATATCTAGTAATCATTAAATATTGATCATTGGTTTCCAGTATATAATCAACAGCTTTCATATTTACTAGTTAGAATGAGGAAGTAGTGAATTCACACGAAGAACTAGATTTATCATTAATATATGCCCTACATACATTCCAGAAGCTTCTAGAATTTAGCAAATCAATTCCCCCTAACAGTTTATAAACTCCCTGTCTTCAGCATTCAGTGAGTTGATTCCACTCACTACTATTTTTCCTCTAGAACTTTAGACAGTTTTGTTTCCCAATGGCAGGTATGTACTCAAGCTTTTTTTTTTTTTTTTTTTTTTGGGGGGGTTGCTTAATTTTTTTTCCATTCAGGCTAAAAGTAGACAAGACAAGACAAAAATCCCCTCAAATAGATTGTGGTCAAGTAATTACTTCAATGACAAGTTGAAAAAACTAAACATGATAAAATTTTAAAACCACTAAGAGTCATATTAAAAAATTCATCCTACAGTTAGAAGACATTTTAACTTGAATAAGGCTGCATCTTTTCAAATTAAGTAATAACTGAACTGCTCTATAATTTTTAAAGAAGATTGTTTTCTTAAAACTAATAGTTTGGTTGAGCTTAAAATAATGCAATAAAAATACAGATAATATCCAATTTGAACAACTAGAAAGATCACAATATGAGCAGATGGTAACTAGTTTGTATTAAAGTGTAAATATTAAACTTAAACAGGTTAAGACATACAGTCCACTTAATTCATTAGAACTTAACACATTTTCCAAGTCTGCATTAGTTCAGAATCACTCTTATTTTACCCCACTCACCTTTAGTTCTCTGTGTCAGCTCTTCTTTGGTTTTAGTTAGCTCAACAGTAACTTTTCCCAGTTTTTGTTCAAGCCAAGCAATAGCTTCCTGTGGGTCTTCTAGGGATAGAATATACCTGTGAGCTTCTTCTGCCTGCTTCTTAATATCAGTGACATCATCTTGCAGAAAATTAATAATGCCCTCGAGATCAATACAGTTCTCAGGAGCTACATTATTGCCTCCTTCCTAGAAAGGAAGTGAAAAGTGCTTTATGGTTATTTAGCAATGGCCTAAAATTGCTAAATCAGCTTGTAACAGCTATAATAGAACCCTAGGTTCTCTTGGACAAATCTTAGTATAGCCATCCTTCCTATGGATAGTTGAACAACTTCATGAATTTATCCATGAAAGGAAAGGATAAAACCTAGGAATTCCCAGATTTTAATCCTGACTGATGCCATCTTGCACTTCGGGGATAATATCTGCCTTCCTCTTTTTTTACAGCACTTAAAAGCAAGGGTAAAATTTTCTCTGTTATACTATATAAATCCAAGTAACAGCAGAATTTTGCCCATAAACCACAAAGAAGTATTGTATCTTGAGTTGGCAGAATGTGGACTATAACACACCAAGTGAACAGTCTGTGTCAGTTTTTTTTTTTTTTTTTTTTTTTTAAATGGAGATATACCTATCTCCTAGCGCTGGAAGGGACCCCGAAGGGTCATCAAGTCCAGCCCCCTGCCTTCACTAGCAGGACCAATTTTGCCCCAGATCCCTAAGTGGCCCCCTCAAGGATTGAACTCACAATCCTGGGTTTAGCAGGCCAATGCTCAAACCACTGAGCTATCCCTCCCTCCAAAACAGTTTTGGAATTGTTATTACTAGTGTCTGGAAATCTTAATATATTTTTGTAAAAAGGTAAAAATAGAAGAGTTAATTTTTAAAAAGCGGTATCTTTAAGATAAAAAACAAGGGGAAGTAGAGGTTAAAATAATAGGATATTGCAGTTTTGTCATCCTATCTCGTGCCAAAAACAACAAGAATTCTTGAAGTCACCACTAAATCCATTCCTTGGCATCTGGAGTCAGTTTACATTAATACCCAACCATGAGAAGTGCTCATCCCTTAACAGTAGGTTAGGTACAAGTACAAAGCCAGATTCTTCAACAATATGTAGGGGGGGAAATTACCAGCATTCCAGCTCTTTCATTACAATGGGAATCCTTTATCTCCTGTTCTTCATCCAGGTTTTTGGCACATTCATTTACCAAATCCTTGTAGATTTCCAAGCGTTGTTCAGAAGCTTCTTCTAGCAACTCTCGTTCATGAGAAAGGCATTGCCTGTATTTAAAGAGTTCTAATGCTAGAAATTATTTTTATTATTATTATAAACAACGAATGTTAATGCGTCTCTGACACTAAACTTTGACTGTCAGAACCTGGGTATTCTCCCATGCTTGTTCATTTTGTGAACTGGGTTAATTTTAAGTTACAGCTGCTCTTTCTAACAAACATCACAAGAAACAGTTCAGTAACTAAAAATTATGAAAAATATTTATACAGATCAAGGATTTCACAAGGTTTTCTGAATTGTGCATCTTACTAGAGGTAAACTGTACACTAAATTTGTGTATATTTTTCATCAGCCATTCAAGAAGCTTTTGAGCCTCACATACCAAAATTACTTATAGCATGGTAGTGCCCTCCGTATGTCCTCCTCTTGCATGGAACATATCTGCAGTTGATACAGGGATTGGAATTTACAGATGTCCAAAGTCTATCCCAAATCATGTCAAAGTTTTATTACTTAGATCAAGACTTCTAGAATTGAAACATTTTATTGTTCTGGAAAGCATTTATATTGGACCATCAACTAGAGTACATTTGCAACAGGTTTTCTACCTGTAATTTTAGCAGACAGTGCAACAGGCAGCTATATAGCTAGAACTTTACATCTAAAGCCACTGAAAACATATTCATCATCTTCCCAATTAGATGACATTCGTTTTTTGCCTTGATAGCGTGAGAGATCTTAGGACTTCAGAATTGTCATTTGTCTTTCATTGTTCTCACTTTTCAGTGGTTTAAATCAGTCAATACAGAACGCTGGGTTTTTTATTTTTGTTTCATGTAAAGTTTAGATACAATACATGTTGCTTTCACAGCAAGTGGTTAATGTCAACTTGGGTATGGGGTTTGAACTAGCTTTGGCAGGTAAAAGGACTTCAAAGTAAGAAAGCTGAGGGGAAAGATCAGAGCAGTCAAAAAGAATTTGTAATTCTTTTTCCTTTTACAAAGAATCTTAACCAATGTAATTTCTAAGGGAGGTGGGGGGAGGAGAACTCAATTTTATTTGAGCAAATCCATCCATTTGGTATAGTGAAAAAGCAAACAAATTGACCTAATGAAACAGAAAGCTGTTTAGCTTTAGCTTTTTTTTAAATGTATTTATTATTAAATGAAGCCTTGTATATACAGGAAAGTTTGCTATAAGCAGAGGTGTGAATAAGAACAGATACACAGTGGGCTATGCCTGTATAAGCACTTATTCTAATTAAAGGAGTAACTTTTTCAGTTTGACATGTTTTCAGAGAAGGGGTTTAAGCTAAACCAAAGACAGTCACTTATATTGGACACTGGAATAAGAGCGTCCGCACAGGGTGGAGGTGCGGGAAGGGGCAGCTATGTTAAACTTCCCCAACACTAAGTATTTGGCTTTTATTTTATTATTTCATTTTACCTGCAACTGTAAAAGATACAAACATTTACCACCTACAGGCTAAGATTAAAAGACTGAGTTACACAACAGTGTAAACTATGTACAACTAGAAGACTATAAAGAAACCTAAGCAACTGTTAACTTACCTGAAATCTGTTTCCCGTTGAGCAAAATACTGAGTAAATTCTTGTGTGACTTCTTCACGAATTTTTAATTCCAGGAGTAACTTCTCTTTTCTCTCATTGATCAACTTGCTTTTCAAGTCTTCTATTATATTTAGTAGTCTCTACAATGATCACAAATACTTTTAATGCTTTTATAAAGGAAAGTTTTCAGAAAGATTATTTCTTAATCACTGCTCCAAGAATAAAAGGTTCTTCAAAGATGAGAATATTGGTTCAGATTTCTTTTTGAAATATGAGCAACCAGTGTGTCCAATTCTGCTACCATTATCGGAAAAACAGGAGGATTGGTAGAGAGATTAAATGTTGGTAAATTGCTGTACCAGTGCAAACCATCAATATTGTATACGTACGTACACAAAAACATGTTCAAGAATCCAAAGAACATTATAATGTATTATATCAACTGTTAGAAAAACTTTTTCTAAGAAAGATTGGAATGATTTATCTGTTCAAAACAAGGTTAAAATCTAGAGTTTTAAATAGTATATTTTTAAAATAGACATTGTTTCTCAAGGAGCATTAGTTGGAGAATATATCACAGCACAATACAATCCAAAGCAAGAGTGGTTTCCAAATCTAGTATTGTCCCAGATTAAACTGATGCATGCTGAAGCATAGAAGTTTACTTCCAGAGATCTTGCATGCATAGAATATAGGCATAAAGGATTTTTTATATTACGGAAGTCCACAGCTTGCCCATGCTGTAAATACAGTACACTGAGAAGAGGTCCATTTACATAGACTTTCAATAACTGGTGCAACCAAACTAACTCATGCCCAAATCCAAACTTAAAAAGCCATTTTTACACAGCTTTCTGCAACAGGCAGCATGCTTCAGTCCCCCACAAATACATTATACTAAGGATGCCACCTACCCATCAAAAGTTATATTGTATTGAATCTGAAAGCATTCCAGGTACATACCAGATACTCTTCTTTTCCAATAATTACTTTATTTTCCTCCTCCTCCTCATTTGGCATCTCTTTTGCCATATCATACTCCTCCTCCTCCTCCTCCTCTGGCATCTCTTTTGCCATATCATGCTCCTTGTGTGTCTCATTGTTATCCACAGTTAAATCATCATCGTCATCTTCTATCACATCTTCCAGGCTCCTGTCCCAAAGTACAGTGGCTCTTTTTCTTGCTACCTGCATTTTAGTGTCAGCATTATTTATGAGAGACACTTCTCTTGCAGACTTCTGGACAAATGGCTGCTCTTGGGGAGCATTAGAAGTGTCTAGAACACAAATCTGTTGAGGGAAAGAGGTTGTCAATTATTTGTTAGACACTGGTTTAGAGAATACTAAGCACTTATGGAGGTAGCCTGCAGCCATGGCTATCAGTTGCCATACAACTGGGGGCTGTACTTCATTCTGTTGGCAAAGCCCACTTGCAGTTACCACACTACAAAACAGGAGTACTTTTCTGACACACTACAAAACAGGAGTCCTTTTGAAGTGCAGAGAAGAGCAGGAATCATGCAGAAACTGCACTGTTTTGAAACCCAGGGTTCTCCTGGAATGAAGCACTGGAGACTGGGGTCGGCAACCTTTCAGAAGTGGTGTGCAGAGTCTTCATTTATTCACTCTAATTTAAGGTTTTGCGTCCCAGTAATACATTTTAATGTTTTTAGAAGGTCTCTTTCAATAAGTCTATAATATATAACTAAACTATTGTTGTATGTAAAGTAAATAAGGTTTTTAAAATGTTTAAGAAGCTTAATTTAAAATTAAATTAAAATGCAGAGTCCCCCGGACCTGTGGCCAGGACCCAGGCAATGTGAGTGCCACTGAAAATCAGCTCACATGCCGCCTTCGGCACGCGTGCCATAGGTTGCCTACCCCTGGGCTAGAGGGACAAAACCACCTCAGGAGTGGGGTTGCTAATTCCTTTGGCATAGAAGAACTGCTGCTATGTTATTTTGGCAAGAACAGTGGGAGACTGTCTCAGGAGCCAAAGGCAGCTTGTCCCTTTTGCAGAGTCAGACTGCAGTTAGTGCTGGAGAGTAAGTAACTCCCCACAGAGATTGTAGGAATTAAAGGGGAAGGAAAAAAAACCTGATGTACTTCTCACCACATGCCTGCTGAGAACAAATAGCTTATAATCAATAAGAGAACAGGGTGAGATATTTGCATTAAAAATGTGAATGTTTAAAATGTCTGTATCAGATCAGAGATAGGACGAGCCATTTGTGTGAAGTCTGGAATTTCTAGGGATTATGGTTCTCTAGGTGGCAGAGCCCAAGAGAGCATTATAATCACAACAGCTTTTTGTAAAGACTCATTTTTTTAAATGTTTCCTTCCCAAAACTATGAAGTATTTCAACCAGGAAAGATTATAGAACATTTAATTTGATCATGAGGAGACAAATTTAGAGACAAAATTTTAAAAAAATCAAAAAAAAATCACTGAAGTATGATATGGAAGGGATTTTAGAGACTTGCTTTAAGTGCAAGTCTAAATTGTACAGATATGGAACTACTAAATTATCTCCATAATGTAACTTTGAAGATTTTAAAAATAAAGCTACAAAGTTATAGTGCACTTACTTTTTGGGCAATTGCTGAGAACTTTAGCACATTGAGGGTTTCGTCATATGCACCAGCACACTGGCTGATGTTTACTATCATATATACCTTCCCTTTTCCACTGAAAAAGCCTTGAAGGAAGTGAGTTAGTTTACTTTCCCGAAATGGTATATGCAGCTGCAGCCTAAAAATAATACCGAAGTTAGATACATTCCAGTTCAGTAGGGAAAAAAAGCCTCAGTCATAACATTTCAATCTGCAATTCCTGGATTCTTTAACAGTATAAAACAGACCACATTAGGTCTTAGAAATTTAAGCATTAAAAATGTGTTAGAATGATAGTAAACTATCACACTTCTAAAGATTCTACTTCATACAGGTATTTTTAGTACCTCTCATTACTGTAAAATTAGAGAAAGATACTTGGTTTGCTGCATGTACTTGACAGCACTTTGTATTTAGCCAGTTTCACTGTTTCTCCTGTGTAGTCTGGTTGTGTGGATCTCCCACACAGTAATGGGGGTGAGCATGCAGAGAAAGAAGAGTTGTAGAATCACAAGAGTGCAGGATGCTCAGGAGCAGGTATCATCTGAAGCTATTTCTTTTGTCATTTTTTAAAAAATTGGCTAGATTTCTAATTGATGGTGTCTCCCTAGTTTAATGTCACCCTGTGCAGAGCCAATATGAGGCCTATGCACCACTTACTCCCTAGTTTGAGGGCATATGAGGAACTTAAGTGGTACACGGGCTTTATGCTAGCCCTTTAGATAAAGAGTAATGGATTGAGGTAAAACCATTGCGATGTGGTATGGTGTCCAGAGATATCTATTAATTATAGCCACAGTTGTCCAAGGGCAGCTGCTCTCTGCACTGTCCTAAGGTTGAAGATTCCTTTCTATACTTAGAATCTGACCTACTGCTAGATGCAGTCCTCCTCCCAATCCACCTTCTCTGCTGAGAACCTCTTGTGCTTCACCAGCCTGGCCTGTACCTTAATGCTGGTCCTGATTTCCAATATCCAAGCACCAGCAGACAAGTGTACAGCTCAGAAAGAGTGCAGGGGTTTCCTGCCACAAAGCTTGGTTTACAAATAAATCAGTCACTAGTCATGGAAGACTAAGCAAGCTTATTCAAATTCCTACATATTTTGAATAATCAGAATGAACAGCAAAATGTCTGAAAAGTGTATTAACTGGTACATTTTCAAAAAATTACTCTTTAGTGTGTTTAATCAGACTTCTCAGAAATTTTGCACATTTGGGCTGAAAAGTGGGAAATTTATCAAACTGCTTTTTCTACCACAACTACAGTTAACATTTGTGCTACATGTTGTAGAAAGATAAATTTTTGTGGCTTTATAGAACAGCTAAAGGTAACAGTTATAGTAGCACCTACTTTGACTGTTGACTGTTCTTGAGTGCATTGATGCATTTGCCTAGAATCAGTAGAGAGGTGTTAATATTTCCACTCTCTTTCAATCTATCACCTTCATTGCGCGTCTTGGTACATCTCTCTGAGCCAGCAAGATCACAGAGCGCCAATCTGAAAATACAGATTAATAGTTATTTTGCTTTTCAGGTGTTTTGAAGTCAGCAAAATTAGTGTTAGCTTTGAAATAAACACAATCACTTACTCACTGACTCGTGTTACATTAGGTGCTTCAGAATCTTCAATCTTTAACATTTTAACAGTGAATATGCTGTGACTAAAAGATATAGATACACATTTTAAAAAACTGGTCTAATTTCAACACTACTTACATTCAAAATATTTTAGTCTCTATAATGCCTGTGTGGGGAGAATTTCATGATTGAAGATATACTGTAACATGAAAATTTACCTTAACACCCTGAATGTGTGTTATGAGAATATACACTTGAGACCTAAATGCAGTCTTTTTTTAATTGCTCAAACAGGCAAAGTAGCAGACTATCCCCACACCCAACATTCTATTTATTATTAGAAGCCTGAGGACTTTTCAAACCCCAAGTGAGACTGGAATATAAAGGCAAACAAACTTAACAGCTAAATGTCTTACCTTCAAGGAAGGCATTTCAGCAAAAGGTGTTTAATTCTTATGTAGGTCAATCTTATTGCAAGATTTGAGCAAGAATTGCAGTTTTTGTTCACCATTAAAGTAGGTCAAATCCAGAAGCTAAAAGGTCTGGACTCTCCCATCAACATAAGCTCCACAGAGATTTAAAAAATTGGCCAGCGTGGTTTTTGTGTTCTACTACCCTATATTGAACAATATCAATAACAGTTCTCTCACCTTCTACTGGAGTAAGTATTCAGTTTTGTGCAAGCAATACTCTGGTGCTTCAACCCGAGCTTCAGAAGTTTAAAAGCTTCTTTTGAATCAGAAACCTGAATCCACTGCAGATCTTGACAGGAAATACCAAGATTTCATATTTAATGGGCCATACATTATTTAATACATATATCTTGATTAGCACTAGAATAATACTTTCATTTAGACTGCGTTTCTGCTTTAGCATGCCCTCTTGTGAAAATGGCAATCACACTTGACAACTCTTTGCAATCAATGGAATCAATCTTACTGAAAAAAAGTCATTGATCAGTATTTTGAGTCTACAAAATAATGAAACCCATATTGATAAACGCAACAGTATTTGTACCTGAAATCACCACAAGACAACTTCAAGCAATATTAAGATGGTAACTTCTGTTAACTAAAAACATGGAAAAAATACAATAAAATTAGCCAGCGATAGCTCTCAATGTAATGCTGGACTGTGACAAAAATCGAAAGTTAGATCAAATTTTGTTTTTTGTTTAGGTTATGCAGCCTTGTATTCTTGAGATTATGTAGTCCTCAGTGTAATGGTATGTACTAAGACATGGCTGTAAGACTTTCTTTCTGATCCTGTATAAAATGCATGTTTAGAATCTCTGTAGATAGGAAGTAGCTAAGTGGCATGTACACCAGTTTAACTAACTTTTTAGGGTAGGTTTACACTGCAATTAGACACCTGCAGCTTGCACAGGCCAGCTGACTTGGGCTTGGAGGGCTTGGGCTAAGAGGCTGTTTAACTGCAGTGTAGACGTTTTGGCAGACCCTCCTACCTCGCAAGCACCTAGAGCCCAGGTTCCAGCCCGAGCCCAAACATGTACACTGCAGTTAAACAGCTCCTTAGCCTGAGTCAGTTGACATGGACTACCCATGGGTTTTTAATTGCAGAATAGACATACTGTTAGGGGCTGAATCTATACTTTGCAAAGGGGGTGAAAAAAGCTCACACCACCATCATGCCCAACACCCATAAATAAAACCTTATTGGGCCTTCTAAATTGGACTTGGTTAGGTCTATTTGCCTGTAGGAGGTCACAAAAAACTTATGCTGGGGTGGAAGCAGGCAAGTCAGCCCTTGTAGAATTCCCATGAATAATTCAGCCTAGTTGTGACCAGTGTAGCCTGAGAGATTTGAAGACATAGGCTTCCCTCAAGAAGGGAGCCAACATAATTGTGAGGCTGAGCTTTCACCAGATAGAGAGATATTACATGGCAAGAGACTCTTCCTATACTTATCAAAAAGCAGAACTGTCTCTGGAATTCTTTTGTTAAAAAACAAAAGACACTATGTCAAACCAAACAGCTTTCTTCAGTTTTGTTTCCAACATTCATGGTATTAGGAAAAAATATGACTCGGGGAAAAGAATTTTCTACAGAGAAAATTGGGGAATGGGATACAGGACCCTAGGAAGTGCACTCTGGAAATTAGGGGAACATTGTGGAAGACCTCCTAATAAAGTGCATGCATATACGTACACATACACAAGCACTTTAAATTTGGGGGAGTGAAAACTTGGAAACATTGCCATTTTCAGAATGGATTACTCATGCTTGATACACAAGATAAAGACATTCCTTATCCTACTACAAAGTTAATTCACATTCTTCAATGCTGGCACCAGGATGAATACACCTGAAATTCAAACAAGTTATCATAACCAGCATAAGTAGTGGTATTTCAGTTACCTTTTACATAAGAGCAGCCTTTGATGTCTTGAGCAAGACGTAGCACCCTTCTTTTCTTGTCATTTGACACTGGGAGTAGTAAGTCATAAATGCACTCATTGTAAATCTCACAAAAGGAAACCCAAACAGAAAATTTCATGTAGCTTGCCATGCTCATGTTAGGTTGTTCAGGTTCTTTTATGAGTTCTTCCAAGTCTGCCAAAACATTTATTCAGTTACACAAATTCCCTGCTCAAATGAAGCCTTTAAAGCAATATGATCATTAACTTTTAACTCAAGTTATCATATCTCAGCACAGAATTGACAAATTAGATATTACAAAATATGAACTTGGATTCAGATCAGACTACTTTACAACAGTAAGAAGCTATTGTGATCAATAAGCAAATAACATTTTTTGGTCAACTGGGAATCTCTACCTACCTACATTACATTTATCATAAGAATCACTGAAGCTCACCTGCTCTTATTCAGCAGCAATAATTGGTTTAACACCAAGTTTTAAACAAGTTTTATTATATGAACTCTCTAAGACTAACATCTTTAGAACATACTTGTCAATTTAACGCTACTTTTAAATCTTCCCTTAAAAAAAACAAAAACATTGAGAATATTATTTGACATATCTATGGGGCTTATTTTGGATTTCCCCCCTCATAGAATAAGTTCATTTAATTATAACTAAATGCTCATAAGAATTGCTAGGATGATAGCACTAGAAATACTACCATCACCAGCAGGACAAGTTCCCCCTACCACAGCCACATCCTACTCTGCAGTCTGCCTTAATTCAGACCTAGATGAGTACTGCAGTCTTCATACCAACTTTATCTTTGGCCTCTCTGCCAAGTCTAACAATTGGAGCGGTTTGTGTCATGAGATCCATCCACAAGAAACTATACACAGACCAATTTGTTTCACACAGCCCAACTGCTGTCAAATGACAAACACTTTCAACTACTAGAAACCTGGGCTCAAAGTGAATCACTGATCTAGAGAATGGCCCTCAGCCTCTTAAATAAAAGAAGGGGGGGGGGGGAATTAAATGGTTTTAATATAGAACATACCTTCAGATGATTCTGAAGTTTTGCTGTGATTGTTTATGCTGTTTTGAGAGTCTACCTATAAAACAAGGACAAAAGAAGGAACAAAGATTGATTTTAAAATGCATTGTCCTTATTATGTCATGGTCAATATAATAATATTAGGTATTTAAATCCATCAATTTTGTAACATTAGTACTACTGCTCCACTAAAGGCCAATCAATTGTAGCAACGATACGCCAACATAAGTTTACTGGCCACATGAAGTTTCACAAGACTAGAGAACAGCATCTCCAAATTTCTAATGGGCTGCATGTCAAACTAACAAGCTTGGAACAGCAACAAAACTAGAATGCTCACTTAAAGAGTTTGGCTAAATGATTGTAGCACCACATATTCTGTTAAGAGACCATGCTAAAGTCTGTTTCAAGCTGAAATAAATAATTAAAAAAAAAGATTCCGAAGACAATGGGGTACCATTTTTTGCTAAACTTATATTTGTAAATCAAAGGAAGAGGAATTCCTACTGCTAATACTTTTAAGTTTATGTATACTTCCAATATCCAGTTTTGTAAAGGTAACACACATAGTATGGCTGCAAATAGGAGAAATTGAATTCATCTACCAAGAACTATAAATGCAAGTACAGTGTACCTTCAAAAGAAAACAACATGGATTAAAAGTGAGGTTCTTTATATGCCCATGATAAGCTGAGATCCCATCAACTGATTCATGCAACAGCCACAAAAGCCAAGTGGTTATATCACTAAAACTTCAAAGAGGATTTTTAACTTTATACACACAGGCAAAATCCTGGCCCCACTGACATAAATGGCGGTTTTTCCACTGACTTCAGTGGGGCCACGATTTCAACCACCGAGCATGGGTTACAAGCCATCTCTCCCCAGTCTATTCGACTTTCTCTCCTTCACCAACCTGTGTCTGGTACTTTCCTCTACCCTATTAACTGCTCCCCCACCCAGATTCAAAAACATACATGTACTTTTCTGACATCTTTAAAATTTGTTAGGTGCTGACTGAAATATAAGCACCTCTCTTTAAAATTCAATTACAGGCTTCTATGCATTATAAATTTACCTGTTATCTTGAGAGTACCTCTTGTCTCATTAACAGCGCCAAAGCAGTAGATTGTTTAAACAATGTAGATTTTTCCACTTACTCTATAGATGGTGTATTGCAGGGGTCGGCAACCTTTCAGAAGTGGTGTGCCGAGTCTTCATTTATTCACTCTAATTTAAGGTTTCACGTGCCAGTAATACATTTTAACATTTTTAGAAGGTCTCTTTCTATAAGTCTATAATATATAACTAAACTATTGTATGTAAAGTAAATAAAGTTTTTTAAATGTTTAAGAAGCTTCATTTAAAATTAAATTAAAATGCAGAGCCCCCCAGACCGGTGGCCAGGACCCGGGCAGTGTGAGTGCCACTGAAAATCAGCTTGTGTGCCACCTTTGGCACGCGTGCCATAGGTTGCCTACCCCTGGTGTATTGTATAAACTGTCTTAGTTTATTAGAAATCTAGACTTAAATACTGTCTCCAAATTGTAATGGCTACACTCCAGAGAATTTTTATTAATAGATGTAATTTTACATCTCCCTCTACTCTGCTATTACACAGGAACTTTACAATATATCAGATATTGCTGCACATTTCACAAAGGCTCAGTAATCATACATAGGGTGGAAAAAAAGTTGTTTAATTAAACCTGGGAAATTAAATCCACTGCCAGAGCCAAACTGTTTGCTATCCATAGACAGACACCATACTAGCCAACCCAGAAGCCTAGTGGAGGAAACCTCTTCCCACCCTCCCCATTTGCGTCAAGTTTCCTTGATTGCTAGTCCTCAGAAGATACCATCCAAGGGATTCAGGGAGGAATAGTTTCAAAGAGAAAACGCTTGCTTGACAGTCTCAAATATCATGGCTGAGGAAGTCAGTTTTAGGTCCTGTTAAAAATCTAATCCAGTCTCATAAGGGAAAGGCACACTGAAGGGGGGGGGAGGGAGCGGGAATGCTGCATCTGTGGATTCAGGAATTAAACTGCAACTTACAGCACACAATTCAGTTAGCTGTTCCTGATTTTACTTTTTGGCTTTGGAAAGACATCTGGCTAAGTTTTACTTATTGCTGTCATCAGGAGAAAAACTCTGCATCTAAATGGTACTGCTTGTTGGTTTGCCAAGCTGGTCATAGCAGAAGATGCAAGGTTAGATTTGCCCGGCCTGGGCTAAACCAAATTCTTGTGGATCTTTTTGCCTCCTGTCTAAGATAAGAAGAATTATGGAGGGAACAGGAACCTTTCATTCACATCTTTATAGCCCTGCAAATCTGCAGATATCAGCAGAACATGTTTGTGGATCAGATGCGGATACAAATTTTGTATCTGCGCAGGCTCTATGCATCTTAGAACACACTTATGGAAGCTGGATCATTGTTTGATTCTCTTTTTTCCCTTATCTGGTTTGGCCAGGGTATCTGTCAGGATCAGGAAAAAGGTGATCCAATACTGAGACTGTAAATCCTCTGGTCCCAGTATGTGGTGATAACTGTGTTGAAGCTCCAGTCTGCCTGCCACTATGTAAATTGCAAACTACTCTCCATCAAAGAGCTGTCCAAAACAGGGTAGCAGCCTTGTACTATTAGAATCATGTAACCAAAACAAGCTTCTGAGAATCCATATGTTGGAACTTCCTTTTAATTTAAGACTCTTGCCTGTAATCTCCTAAACAATATTTTAGTTTAAACATCTTTGATTATTTTCTGTGCTCTCTTTACACAAGTTTGTAATCACGTCTGAGATTTTACTGCCATCTTTCCTCCCTTTGGAAAAAAACTTTGCTGTTAACTCAGGTTAAAGATCACACAATAAATGTGCTCCACCTCACCAAAACTACCACCACTAGAATATCCAGAGAGAGCTTGGCATTTATTTGGGTTAATTTTCAATCTGCCTTTATAAAGAAAGGGCAACCATCTCCGGGTAGTCCCAACTTCCCACCTCCTGTTCATTTTTATTTGTGATGTTCCACGCACTTTAGAATTTTGTTTCTATATCATGATAGATGCCATTTACATTTCAAGTCACTCAGCTATTTGATGTTTATGTTAACAGAAGACTAGGCCACTCTGGAACGTCAGCATTCCAGATAACTATTTTTTCTTACCACAACCCAAGAATACAGTGCTGCTTCACTATACTCCAGGGCAGAACAGCAGCAAAGGTAGGAATAATTAGATGAAGCTCCATCAAAAACCCCATTTCAATCCACTCCTTATACTTTACTCCAGTTTACCTAAATCCCATCTTCCTGTTCCAAAAGTCTTCCTTTTCATTTCTACAAGTTTCCATATACAAACATTTAGCCACATCCATGTTTGACTGCTGCCTCACCTTATTTTCATGAAAAGAAGATCAACCTTACAAACTCAGTATTTTTTTTAAAAAGTGTGCATACACATATGCTCTGTGCGCGCGTGCTATACAAAAAATTCTGCCATACCTCTTTCATTAGACGAAGTATTGAATTTTTAACAGCAATTTCTTCTCTCACTTGTTCTTTAGTCAGCCTTAAATAATCTCTACATCGAAGGGGTTTGAAATCCATATCTGGATACAGTTTGCCATGAATGCTTTTAAACAACATATCCATAGTTCTTGGCAGAATACCAATATCAGCTTCTGTCCCTGTAATCAAAATACAAGAGCTATATCAAGGCCCTGTATGCTCTTGGAAAGCAAGACATTAGTGAAGAAGTTAGAACTCATCTTTCCCTTCAGGCAGTAAAAAGGAAGTAGGGGTCATTCCCCCCTCATATGCCATCATAGTTACAAGGCAAGCTGCACCTTAAATACCTTTGTAGTCCCTCAAGTGCACCCCTCAGGCAACAGGCTTCACCTCTCTCAAGGGTAGAAGCCCACAGTTCAATCTTGGTTGGACTGACTATCTGGTTTGCTGCCCCCCTTGTTTCCAACTGTGTTAACCCAACGGGTCCAATTGTATTTGGCACCTGCAAGAAACTTCTGTCCAGTAGACTCTGACCAGTGACTGATTAAAGTAACAAACAGCTTCATGTATGTTTATCCATCCAAAGAGAAATGGGTTAAGACAACAAAAGCTATTACACATCTGGTCTTACCTACACTTTATTCTTTCCTTGCAAGTTTATGAAGGTTCCACTTAACCCAGATTCTCTCCCTCCTACCTGCAACCCCATCCTTCGCCTCAGGCAGAGACAGACTGCCCTCCTGCATTCGCTGCCTGTGTCTCTCACTAGCAGCATCTAAGCTCCAACAGCTGCTGGCAACTTCCCTCCCTCAGAATTAACGGTTTATGGTCCTTTTGATCTCTAGACTCTGGAACTGATAATACAACTGTATAACTTTTTGTTGGTGCCTAAAAAGAACCTCTTCCCACTTGGTTGCCCACCCATTATTCCCTAGAAATTGTTTACCCTGAGAGATCTTCTAACTATTGTTTTGTTTCTTGCTTGCTCTTCCTAACCATGCCTTTTAATTCACTGTTTAGTCAGAATCAAGCAGGTAAACCAAATTATACATCAATACAGATTTCCCTTGTTCTCCACATATGCCCTTTGGAATGAGCATTCAGTGATTAGAGGGGATGGTCATGTAAGCCAATTAGCAGACATAGACCAAAAATGGGAAATTATATTGATAATACTTGAAGGGGGAAAATAAGACCATAGCATTAACTATCAAACTCAGAAGGACAGCTCAGGTCACAGTACCTTTTATTTTCTTACTTGACAAAGGAGGGAGGCTTACCCACTACAACCTCTCTCCAAGTACACTTGGTAAGTGTAACATGTAAAAGATGGAGTGTCCTGCCTCCAGACAGGAAGATACATAACTTAAACAAGTGATCTTATTTATCTCTCTGGTGGCAATTTGCCTAAGTCTCAAAACCGTAACACTGTGTCACAGTGTGATTAACAAGGAGTCTTTGCTCAGGAGAGTCTGACTAGAGCAGAATGCAAGAATACATGTGTGCAGGCAAAGCAATCTGGAAGACATTTTACTCCACTTACCTGCACTATGGTTTCACACCCCTTCTCTTCCACGAGCACCTTGCATTCATGACCAGTGACTAAAAGGCACTTTGTAGTGTTAGAATTCTTTTAAGCAACTGTGACGGGATCTCCGGGGTGCAGTCTGGGACTGTGGGACTGCTTAACTCTTTCCAGCCTTGGCTGTCTCTCACAGTGCCTTACTAGTGACCAGCAGCAAGCCCTTCCAGGCGCTGTGGTCACTCAGCGCAACAGCATGTGGAGCCCCACACACCCAGCTAGATTGCATGAATGCTCCCAGAGCCACTCTGGAATCACACAGAGAAAGGCACTAAAGCCAAATCCCCCCTGCTCCCAGCACTGTACTTCAGGAATATACCATCTTGCACTGCTCAAGATGGGCAGTGCAGATTTAAAAAAAACCACCTCCACAAGGGGCGTAGCTGGTGCACTGTCTATACTGCCACTTTACAGCACTGAAACTTGCTGTGCTCAAGTGGGTGTTTTTTCACACCCCTGAACGAGAAAGTTGCAGCGCTGTAAATTGCCAGTGTAGACAAGCCCTTCGTTGTTTGCAGCATAGGTAGGGGCAGGAGAAGGGCCCAATATGTGTCTACTGTCTGTTTTTTGTGCTTGGAAAAATACAAGTCCAGGGATGTCTGGGGGGCACTGCTGAGTCTCCAGGCAAGGTTGAGCAACTCCCCTGGTGTGGCCTCATGCAGGTGAGTCATTGAATTGTAGCTCCCTTGCTAGACAATTGTTGTTGATAAGTTGTTTGAAACCCCACCCGGGTGTTGGTTACTTTCCTTGCTGTTGCCTCTGGGGTAGCTAATATCTGGCTGATTCCCCAACTTACAGCATGTTTTAGTGACAACCATACAACACAATTCTCATAATTTCATATGCATTAATAATATACATATATGGATAGAGAAATTACCTTCAGCAGATCATAACCTTGCTGATACGTATAAAGCAGGCCTTGTAAGGTAAGATTACGATTACATAAAAAATGAGGAATATGGGGGTTACAAGATGCTCCCCCAAGGTATAGTATATCACACTGTCCATTTTAAATACACTTTTTTTAAAAAGCATAAAGCGCAGCATTACCCCTGCAACTGTCTCTCTGGTGCTGGCAGACAAACTAAATATAAAGTAGTGGTGATACCAAGAGGCTATGCATTGCTCATTGGGAGATTGTAGGGGAGTGGTTACCTATAGGGATATCATTAACTTGAAATCTAGCCAGTTTAAAAGAATTTCGATGTCATACCTGCCCCCATTCTCCACCCCACCTCCAGCATTGTGTTTTTACATTTTTTTTTTTTTTTTAAGATACAATTGTCCCCCTGTTGCTGTTGGAAAGACCCTCACAAAAACCAGTAGAAGCTGGCTAACTCCATTGAGGGAAGCCATTAAGCGGACTATACAGAAAGTACTATCAAACGCATTAAGTATACAGTTCAAAACGAAAAAGGCTTTTCTCCAGTTCTTCTGTTACTTGTAATACTAGGAAGTAAAGTAAAGTAAAGTAAAAAAAAAAAAAAAAAAAAAGTGACTTAAATAAATTAAATTTGGTGTACTTTTCATATTGTCTGTCAGTCTCATACACTTTACTGCTTTGAATTGAGAGCTTTGATATATTTTGCAGCTTTTCGGAAACACCACAATACATAAGATAACACTCTACTGTGAAGGAAAAGCCCCCCGCATTGTCTAGGACTTTATTTGTGGGCCCGGGGCCTGTCTTGTAGCTAACAGGCCCGAAAGCCTGAACCAAACTAGACTGCGTCCCTGGAAGGGGGGGGGGGGGGGGGGAAAGGGGGGGGCCAACAAAACCCCCGGAGAAACAGGAACTATTTGTAATATGTGTTGCTGAAGGTTTTGAAACATATCTGTAATGCTATAAGTTTTTGAAATATTGTAGTTGCCAAAATAAGATAAGAATATAACCGATAAGTATGAACTTGCATATCTCTAACCCCATGCCCCCTTATACCTGTTGTGTAACTACCCCATGATTTCATTTTGCCCCATGACAAACATTATGTAATGGTACCCCATAAAAGGTATGGTTGCTAAACACTGGAAAGTACCAGTTGAGACCCTAACTCTTATTACATCCATGAAAGGGTTGTTTACAACCACCCTGGAAAGTACCAAAAGACCCAAGAAGACCTGAACCCTTGTCATGAGTTATTCCCAATTAAGGGCAATCATTATCTCAGCGTGTGATGTATTTGCGGGTTTTTTCTTTATATACTGGAGCAAAGCTTTGTATCGGGGGCGCAGTAACCAATCTGCTACCCCCCAACGCGTTGGTATGTATTTGCGCAATAAACGGGCCTCAGGCTTGAGTCTTTGATCAAATTACTGCCTAGGGTGGTTTTTCCATGACACTACAGAAGTTAACACTGCTAAACTTTTTGCAACTTTCAGGTAATCTATTTGAGATCAGAAATCCTGAAATCAATTGTTACATGTTTAAGCAAGAGCAATTCCTGAGATTAATGGCCATCTGGAAGAGTTGCCAGTGCTCATTAACCATAACCTATCACCTATTCTTCAGGAAGTAATCAGTAAAAAGGTTATTACTGCTAATAAAGCAATTGGTTAATTGTTTCAATAAAAATCTATTTCACATAGCACAAGATGATCAATCAGAATACTGCTGTCACTCTACCTGGTATTTCTGGATAATTAACACCTAATACAGCAGCCACAGTTGTTTTGTTAATTATGATCTATGATTGAATTCACACAAGACTAGCTATGCCCTATTTTCCTTCCTTTTATGGGAAAGTTTCTGGAACTAAAGGAAGGATGACATCTGCTGGTCTGCAATGATGATGATTGTTAACAGTACAAAAATATTGCACCATTGGAGCAGCATAGATTGATTTAAAATCGAGGAAATTTAAATCAAGTGGAAAGCCTCAATTTAAATAATCAATTGTAATCAGCTTTTCCATTTGTACTTCAGTTATTTTCTAAAAAAAGTGCACTCTTATTGGTTATTATAACCATTAAAACATGTTGATTCACAAGTAAATTGTGTCTTTACATGAGATTTGGTACATCTTTTTGCTACGTAGGCTGGTAAACAATATACTCATTTAAGTAATTATAAAGCCTAATATTTTCAAATTCTTATTAATTGTACATTTTAGTATGTTAGAAAATAGCGAATTATATGTTGCTTATTTACCTAATAATTAATGTTTTACTCATTTGTGTCAAGCCACATTAGGATGGCAAATAGAATTTAATTAATCAAACAAAACAGCATATACATTTTTATTAAACAAAACCTGAAATGTTTTACATACAAACTTCTCTTATCAAGACACGTTCCACATTTATGACTAAATGATGTATTGAAGATTTAATCAGTAGAGGGATTAACTGTAGTCAGTGAATTAAAGTAAGTGTCAGGTCAGCCTGGGAAATTTTTCAAATATGCCTAAGTGAATGTGACTGGAGCTAAAGTTCCTACTTGTCTAGGTCTCTTGAAAATGACCCGTCTAAGTTACTTAGGCTATCTTTCAAATTTTTAAAAACTAATACAGCTCATCCCCTCCCTCCTTGTTTTCATTCATGGACTGGAAGAATAAGACAAGTTTTCCTGCTTTTTCAACTCCCCATCAAGATCTCAACTTTGAATGAATTAGTCCAAATAATGAACATATTCCCTGTGCCTGCAGAAGAGGCTACTGTTTTCAAAAACTGGATTAGCAATTAAACTCTGGTTCCAGAGGCTTAGCTGGGACTTCCTTTCAATTCAGTGGTGTGACTTTGCAAGCATGTACTGCTTGAATGGTTCACCTCCAGTCCTGAAATTTGTTATGGTTGGCATGACCGATGGGTGATCATTAGATACCCATGTCATAGCAGCAGCATCTTCTTCAGCAGTTAGGCTTCTACCCTAGTATATTGGGTTGAGACTCTTAACAAGAAAATGAGGTAGAGCAAGTGCTTGATACATCTGCTTCTTTACTGCCTGCAATTTCCTTTCTTCAGCGTCTTCTTTAGTTCCTTCCAAATTTCGACTGCATCAGTGATACAGCAGTCGTCTTTCTGCAGTTTGCCCAAAGCGAAGGAAATATACTGAAACCTATTTCCACAATTCTCTTTAGTCTGATGTTGACTATGATAGTTCCATCAATTTGTGAAGAAAATCATGACAAAATAGTAGTCAGAATAAACCAGTTCTTAATATGCAGCTCAAAACAGTCAGCCACTGAATTCCATCATACATCTTGGGGAAAAATTAGTTTGGATTCTCCTTCTCTGGTCAAAGAAGCTGAAGCAAAAAGTGATTGTTACGGAAGTATTGTTCAGTTTCAACAACATTTTCCTTTATTCCTGAGTAGTACTGAAGTCTTTGGCAAAGAAAACCACCTCATCAAATAAGCACTGCACTCATGTAATACATTTCAGGTTCCCTTCATTGTCTCTTCCTAGATTTGTCTCCTAGATTTTTTTCCTCCTCTTTGTTACATTTGCAGCATTATCCGCAACCAAGCTACACACTTGATTTTCTGTTTTTGTTATAGCTTTTACTGCTACTTTTTTTAAGTATTCTGCTATATGGGCATTTCCGGATGCATTAATTATTTCTGTAAGATGGACAACCCCATCTTGTTGTCACACAATCACATATTACTGGATCATTGTGTACATTGCTATACCCGTCAAGACTCGGGTTAGCTAAAATTCCATCAATGTTTTCTGCACACTGTTCAGATTTCCTTCTCATACACTGTATCCAGCAACCTTTTAGAGATGTCTGGTTTTCTGGGTGGAATGTAGCCTGGTCGTAATGATTGAACCATGTCAATGAAATAGTTGTCCTGAACAAGATGAAAGGGAGAATTTGTTGTATACATGAACTAAGCAATCTTCATCTATGGAATCTTGCTGGTCTTGATTATGAACTCATCCATGGTTTTACTTGATGAAGAAGTATTTATTTATTTTTTCTTAAAAAAAAAAAAAAAGCTAGGTAGTTACTGTCTCGTGTATTTTTAGTTGCAGCACTGCTGGTGGTACCAGTAGATGACTCTGAAGTTGTAGTCATTACAGATAATGGATGTTCATAACCCCTTATGAATAAACTGGACCCTGAAACAAAATGATAAAGAAAAAAGTTACTCTCACTCACCGAGTACTACTCAATGCACTGCTTTATTAAGATTGTAAGTGAAAGATTCCTCCTCAAAGCTGTTTGTATCACAATTTATTTTAAACCCAATTTTATAGCAAAATTAATAAATAAGGATTATCTAAATCTATTTAAAACCTTATCTGTAGTAACATGCCAAACTGCTTGAAAAACTTATTTTAAATGCTAAAATTCATAAATGCCTAATAAAACTTCACTTTTAAACAAGAAATCTTCACTTAGGATGTTTGATTATATTGAGCAATTTAAAAAAAAAAAGTTTCAGAAGTCCAGCAGTAACAGTTTTTTTTTTTTTTTTTAAGTAATTGATAAACACACCCATTATATTTTGAACACAAACATTTTAAAATTCATAAGTAATCCACCCAAACTTATTTTTTCATACATTTGTGCTTATTTACTAGCACAGTAAGACACGGTAAACAGTTCATAAGAATGGTGCAAAAATGTGTTTACTAACCAATTGATCCAGATTGTTCAGATACGTCTACATCATCATCTTCAAAGTCATTGCCTTCTGAGGAGCATTTTCATAATGTTGTTTCATTCTGACAATCAGGCTCTGCATCTCTTTGCTGCACTATTTACATTTGGCACAAGTTCCTTTTTTAACCCAGCGGTACAGGAATTTCTTGGGAATAATCTGAAAACGGTCTTTTTTTTACGAACTGCAGCCATGGCAGTTTTTCCTCCTCCAGTCCCTGGGTGCTGAAATCAACACTATAGGCTGCACTCTGAAGAATCTTGTCCCTTCTTCCCACAATATCCTGCTTTGACACTAGTGTTGCTCCTTTCTGGTTGCACACACTGCTCATTCTCCCTTGTTACATTACTGCCTGCACCTCCCCATCCCCAGGAAAAAAACAAAAACAAAAAAAACACACCCCAATCCATGACTTCAGCTGGTATAACCCACTTTTGCACTGCAGCATTTTATTTCTTTAGAAACAGAGGCAGGCATTTGAGAAATTAATGGATTTCTGTTTGTTTGTTTGTATCTGTCTGAGAGCACATGCAAAGAGACAGAGCAAGGACATTTCTTGAAGTACCCAGAACCATGGGCTGGTAGTTACTGGCAGATCAACGTTTGCCCATGAGCTGGAGAGTAAGTTTCCATGTTGGGCTAGAATCATAAATATTCATATTCAAATGAGTCAATTAGAGCTCAGGTAAGGAGATACTATAAAATAGGAGTAAGACCACCCAGGTGGGCTCAGTGGATGATCCTTATGAGATAGATGATGGTGTCTCTTGGAGTCAGAGGCCGGGTCCCAATGCTTGTGATGACTTTGCCAGTCTCTTGCACCCCGTAGCCCTGGGACCCCACAGGATCAAGCCATTAATACAGACCATGACATACTGCAGGGGTGCTGGAACAATTTGTATAGCGGGGGTGCTGAACCAAACTGCAAACCATATATACGACGGAAATCACTTCAAGCCGGGGTGCAGCAGCACCTCCAAACAACCCTAGTTCCAGCACCTATGCCCTATTGCGCCAGATTTATAAAAATTCACCTCAAAAGTTAGAATCAAAGGGGGGGGGGGGGGGGGGGGGGGGAAAGGGGGAGAAAAGAGAGAAAATCTTTTTTATATAGAAAAGCAGCCTTTAATTCAAAACTTTTTGATAGTCTCATGGATTCAGCATATTTATTTTTTTATTTAAAATGTATTAAGAGATTATAATAAATTTGGGCCTTTACATATTTTGTATTAAATTCAGATTTTTAAATAGGTTTCTTTTTAGAAAGAAAAAGCTTATCATTTAAGTAACAAAATGAAAAAATCCAATCTAATTTTTTTTTTTTAAATCTATCTTTAGCCATTCTGTGTTGGAGGATATTATTGCCAATTATAACCTTTGCAGCTTGTGACAATTTGAATTTTATACACACACCCAAAGCAGGTGTGCAAACAAATTTCAGAAAAGGTCTGTTTTCTGCCCATTATGATCAATTTCTACTACTCTCTATTTGAAGCCAACGTTCACTTTCAGCAGATAGATAGTTCCTACTTGACCTTATGAGGAGGTACACCACTCACAGTTTAACTTGTGTATAGTCTGTTTATATTTTGAATTATACACACACACTTCTCCATTACAAAGAGGTGTTTTTGTTGGTATTACCAGTTTGTTGTTGTTTTATTGTACGTTCAGGGAGAGTTGCAAAGTCCAAATAAATGTGTAATGGAGGTAAGCTTATATACAAACAAACCCCCCCACCCCCCCCCTCAGGCACTTGAATAATATTTGCCTAATTCAGAAGCCTGCACACAGATTTTTGTAATTTCATGGTTCAAGAAAATGTTAGTAGTACCTTGGAATGTGTAGGTTTTTCCAGCATTTGTCACACCGTAAGTGAAAATAAGACGATTGTGTCCCTCCAAGAAGTCTTGTACTGGTTGTTTCACAGTACCGTCAAAGAACTCTTCCTGAGTTGTTTCAGGTCCAAATACCTAAGCATTAGCAAGAGGCAATTTATGACCTTCAGTTGTTTTAAAAGGACCATTTGGGGGGTGGGGAAGAAAGAGCAGTTTACATCTAGGCACTTTTCATCAGTTAAATGTATATTAAATGTTCCCAGTTTTAAAAGAATTAAAACACAAAATAAACTTGTTTAGGGCAAGATTCAACAAGTTTCCACATTGCAAAATGAAGTTTGTCTCAAGTACTATCTGCTTACTTGTGAAAAAGTGAATTTCTGCACCATCTGCCCTACATTTTTTTCACTCAGCCGACAGATCATGGAATTCTTAGGGCCTTTCAATATAATGCTAGTTGAGTCTTGAATAGAAACACAGTCCTGTAAAAGGAAAAAATTTGGATTTTTAAGCTCAGGAGAAAAATTTTACATTTGCATCTTAGCTAAAAAAGTTTTGTAAAAAAAGAACATATTAAGTTTTATGTAGTAAGAGCCACACCTGAGATTCATTTTCTTTTTCAGTTGCTGTGAAAGGCCTAATACGAAGGCAAACTTGTATATGTTCCTTGGAATCCAAACTGTTCCTCTTAAAAAAAAAAAAAAAAAAAAAAGATTACCTTCAATTAATAGCATTGCTATTTAGTTTGAATGTTTAGTTTGACAATTAGCATGGTAAGATATTAAATACTAGTTATTTCAGGTCCCTTCCCCCTCCCCCCCCATAATTCATTCATTTATTGCTGCAAGTACTTTGGCCCTTCTAGAAATTCACCTTAATAACCTTATAAAATATTTAAAATGACTTCTTGTGGCATACAAAGATATGCTATGCAGTTTAGGCCAAGTAGTAATTGAAAATAAAAGCCACCAGCATACCCCATATTATCCTTTGTATCTGGTAATTAATTTCTGCCATTACTAGGGCAGGACAGGAGGCAACTATAGATTTTACCAACATTTCCTGCAAGTTATTGTTTATAATTATCACTTTTTGTGTTGGTATCAAAAGTACCCAGCAAAAAGATGAACTTCAAAATACGATGAAAACAAGTAGGCCAGTCAATATACATGTACAAATAACGTCTCTGAATTTCTCTGCCTCTGATGACAGAAGTTACTCTAATTATAAGAGGCTTTTTTTGATTAACACAAAACACAAACTACACAACGACAGGACTATCAAGGCACAAATACAGGACTTCAATACTATAGCATCTAATTTAAATGTTTCCCTTTTATTTATACAGAAGTATGGATATGCTTATTGCTTTATCATTAAAAGCAACAGGATATATAAATGCTTCACAGTTAAGTCATTTCATTTTTCAAATTAACAAAGTAGACTGTTTAACATTCTCACCTGGCTTATATCCAAGTTTGAAGAAACCAGGGAAAATTCATCTGAGAGGTCTGCTTTAAGGTCCTCAACATTTACTGGCCCAATTCTTGGAGGTAGCTCAACACTAGCAATATAGGATGGTCTTATAATTGTTGCTTTATCCAAAACTGGTTCCATTCTGCAAAAATAAAGCCAACTATTTAAATAGCATGGCATGCCTGAAGACATGAGAAGCCATCATAATACAAGTTTATATTTCTATATGTATTGTATTTATTTTCAAACCTTACACATAAATACAGTTTCCAACAACAGGCTGGGGCAAAAGGAGAAAAAACATCCCAAGAACTGCATACAAACTTTCAGATGTTAGCTAAAGAGGAGCTCCAGCCTAGAAGGATGAAGGGAGAGCATTCAAAAGAATACAGACTCTTGACAACAATGCTACCACCCACCATCAAGTATAATTAGGCAGGCCAAAAAAGAATTTGAATAGCAACTAGCAAAAGACACAGAAACTAACAGCAAAAATAATTGTAAATACATCAGCAGCAGGAATGATTGAGGTGCTAAAGGAGCACTCACGGAAGATAAGGCTATTGTGAAGATGCCAAATTAATTCTTTGCATCACTCTTCACTGCTGAGGATGTGAGGGAGATTCCCACACCTCAGATATTTTTTTAGATGATAAATCTGAGGAACTGTCCCAGACTGAGGCATCAATAGAGGTGATTTTGGAACAAATTGATAAATTAAACAGTAATAAGGCACAGGACCAGATGGGACTCATCCAAGAGTTCTGAAGGAATTCAAAATAAGATTGCAGAACTACTAGCTATGGTATGTAACCCATCACTTAAATCACCTTCTGTACCAGATGACTGGAGAATAGCTAATGTAACACCAATTTAAATAATCAAAAAACAACAACTCAAAACACTCTCCAGAGGTGATCCTTGCAATTACAAGCCAGTAAGCCTAACTTCAGTACCAGGCAAACTGGCTGAACTACAGTAAAGAACAGAATTACCAGACACATAAACGAACACGATTTGTGGGGGGAAGAGTCAACATAGCTTTCGTTAAGGTAAATCGTGCCTCACTAATCTATCAGAATTCTTTGAGGAGGGGGCAAACAAACGTGGACAAAGGTGATCCAGTGGATAGTGTACTTGGACTTTCACAAAGCCTTTGACAAGGTCCCTTAAAAAAGGCACTTAAGCAAGGTAAGCACTCATGAGATAAGAAGGAAGATCCTCTCCTGGATTAGTAACTGGTTAAAAAATAGTAAACAAAGGGAAGGAATAAATGGTCAGTTTTCAGGATGGAGACAGGTAAATAGCAGTGGCCCGCAAGGATCTGTAGTAGGACCAGTGCAGTTCAACATATTCATAAATGATCTGCAGGAAGGGGCAAACAGTGAGGTGGCAAAATTTGCAGATGACACAAAATTACTCAAGATAGTTAAGTCCAAAGCTGACGGTGAAGAGTTACCAAAGAATCTCATAAAACTGGTGACTGGGCAACAAAATGGCAGATTGCATTTATCAACACTGAATTTAAAGTAACACACACTGGAAAACATAACCCCAACTATACATACAAAATGATGGAGTATAAATGAGCTGTTATCACTCAAGAAAGAACTTGGAGTCATCGTGGCAAGTTCCCTGAAAACATCTGCTCGATGTGCAGTGGCAGTAAAAAAAAAAGTTAATGTTAGGAACCGTTAGGAAAGGGATAGATATAAAGACAGTAAATATCATAATGCCACTATATAAATTCATGGTACGCCAACACCTTGAATATGGTGTGCAGTTCAGATTACCCCATTTCAAAAAAGATATTAGAATTAGAACATAAGAACGGCCATACTGCATCAGACCAAAGGTCCATCTAGCCCAGTATCCTGTCTTCTGACAGTGGCCAATGCCAAGTGCCCCAGAGGGAATGAACAGGTAATCATCAAGTGATCCATTCCCGGTCTCCCATTCCCAATTGGAATCACCTCTATTGATGCCTCAGTCTGAGACGGTCAACAAAAATGATTAGGGGTATGGAACAGCTTCCAGATGAGGAGAGATTGGCAGAGGCCCTGGAGGTTTTTCGCCTTCCTCTGCAGCGTGGGGCACGGGTCACTGGCTGGAGGATTCTCTGCACCTTGAGGTCTTTAAAGCACAATTTGAGGACTTCAATAACTCGGGCATAGGTTAGGGGTTTGTTACGGGAGTGGGTGGGTGGGTGAGATTCTGTGGCCTGCGTTGTGCAGGAGGTCAGACTAGATGATCATAATGACCCCTTCTGACCTTAAAGTCTATGAGAGATTAAAAAGACTGGGACTATTAAGCTTAGTCATCGCATTTCCAAGAGAAGATATTTTTTGCCACTCTGGATGCGCAGAATTTATTTCCCCCGCAGACTTTTGCTTCCTCGCAAAAAAATGACTCTCTCACCCTCCTCAGCAGAGAAGTAAATCACTGTGGGCGAGGAGGCGGAACTGGGGAAGACCCGGCTGGTGGCTCCTATCCTGCACCGGGCCCAACTGCTAGTCCCGGCTGGACTGGGGAGGACGGGACTTCCTCTTCCCTTGCACAGCATCTGGGGCCAGGTCAGACCCACTCCCAGATTTCTCCCTCGGCTGAAGGAAGCTCTGCAAACTCCCGCTCCCCCACTTCCTGCAGCTGCAGCGGGAGGGATCCCTGTACAGGGAGCTGCTCCTCCATCTGCCCAACCCCTGTGCATCCAGACCCCCTAATACCCAGACCCCACCCACCGAGCCTAACCCCCCCACCCGCACTCAGAACCCCCCCCAAATGAGCTGCACTCCCCCTGCACCTCAGCCACACTGAGAAGCCACTCACCCAGATCCCCACCCAGAAGCATCTGGACCCCCACAGAGCTCCCACACACCTATACCCCCCGCTGAGTTC
>QXTE01000320.1:155909-220357 GCA_003942145.1 Platysternon megacephalum
CCCCTGCAGAATCCAATTACTGTTGCACCCAGAACCCCCCCCCCAAGCCCCTGTGCATCCAGATCCCCCCCACACCCAGATCCCCTACTGAGCCACCTGCATCCAGACTGTCCCACACAGAACCCTCTCAACCTACACCTGGATCCCCCCACACTATGCCCCTCCACACTTGGATCCTTGCTGAGCCTGCCTGCCCACACCTGGTGCACCTGGCAGAGAGGGGCAGGCTCGGCCTCACCGCTGAGTCCATGTCTCAGGGGGAGCTGCACAGTGATCTCCCACTTTTATGCAGCCAGTGGCCTGTGCTCCCCAATGCCATGCTGGAGCCTCATTTATTTAACAAATACAATTTGCAGAATTTTAAAATATTGTGCACAGAATTTTTTTTGGCGCAGAATGGCATCAGAAATATATAGAGGTCTATGAAATCAGAATGGTGTGGACAAAGTGGGGTAGATAACACTTCCTTATTCTTCACATAACACAAGAACCAGGGGTCACCCAATTAAATTAACAGGCAGCAGGTTTAAAACAAAAAAAAGTACTTCACACATACAGTCAACCTGTAGAACTCATTTCCAGGGATGCTGTGAAGGCAAAAAGTATAACTGGGTTCAAAAGAAGAATTAGATAAAATCATGGAGAATAGGTCCATTGATGGCTATTAGCCAAGATGATCAGAGATGCAAACCCATGCTCTGGGTGTTTTAAGCCGCTAACTGCCAGAAGCTGGGAATGAATCACTTGATAATTACCCTGTTCTGTTCTTTCCCGCCGAAGAACCTCATATTGGCCACTGTCAGAAGACACGTTTCAGAGTAGCAGCCATGTTAGTCTGTATCCGCAAAAAGAACAGGAGTACTTGTGGCACCTTGGAGACTAAGGTGCCACAAGTACTCCTGTTCTTTTTGTCAGAAAACAGGATACTGGGCTAGATGGACTATTGGTCTGACAAAGTATAGCTGTTCTAATCGCCTGGATCGATCGGTCTTCAGCTGTCATTAAGACTGCATCTGCCATTCTTCTCGCATTCTTGCCTTTCTTCTCCACGTTCGTCCGAAACGTTTAACAATGTCATCTTCCCATCTTCTTGGAGGCCGACCAGATGGTCTTTTCTGTTCTCGCCAGTACCACTCAGTAATGACTGCAGTCCACCTATTGTCCGTGAACCGTGCTATGTGGCCCGCTTTCCACAACAATATCTTTCATGCTACGAAGACTCGACAAGAAAAGCAGTCAGGTCGGTCTGAAAATGAACCGTTGCAAAACGAAATAATTGTGATCAGACATCTTACAAAAATCCAGAATAACGGTAACAGGAGAAGAAATTGAAGAAGTGGAACAGTACATATATTTGGGCCAAGAAGTTAATATGCGCCAAGACATGAACGGAGAACTCTCGCGAAGGATTTGGGCAGGATGGTGTGCGTTTAATTCCATCAAGGACATCCTCAAAGGCTAAATCGACAAGACCACACGTACAAATATCTACAATTCAACAGTGCTGCCAGCCATGCTGTATGGCAGTGAAACGTGGGCACTGACGAAGAGAGAAGAACAGCGGCTGTCGGTAGCTGAAAGGGCAATGGAACGAGCTATGTTGGGAATTTCCCTTCTGGATCGCATCCCAAATGAAATGATTAGAGAACGCAGCAGTGTGAAAGCTGTTCTAATATTGTGGAATATTTAGCAGTTTCTACATATGTCCTTTAACACTTCCAGAATCTCAGAACAACACTGCCCAAAATCCAGACAAGTGTCCCTTCAAGATGTTTCTGCCACTTCAGAGGTCAACCACCAAGTTCAAATCAGAGCAGTTTTAACCATGGTGTACACTAAACTCTACAGTCAATTGTGGAATCAAGTGGACACAACTTTGGCCTAGTCGACACTTCAAGTCCTGATTTTTTCTCCAAAACTGTGTGCTTTCAGAAAAGACCTCACTTTATGCACTTTCAAAATACAGTAATATTGCATACTGATTCAAATCACTTAAGGTTCAGCCCCCTGTCTTTGTAGATCAGTAAACGTTTAAAATGTATTCTTCAGAGGGTTACTCCTCAAAGTAAAGTTTACTGAACCTGAGAGAAAGGCAACATGGAGTCTGGGGATGAAGGAAGCTCCATGTGCTCTTTTTTCCTCATCTGGTGTTTGCTGAAATGCAAATTGTTCTGTTTCCTGCCATCACCTCCCCCTGCTGTCTTGATGGTCCTGTTTACAGCTTATATGTAAATTGAGGTAAACACCCACTTTATTGAGGCTAGACCTGTTTAACAACTCCATCTGACATGCCTGGTTTAAACACACTTTAGTCATAATTCTAGCATATTCATAACGCAATACCTACAGTGTACATAAATCACACAAAAATATTAATGCTCAGTGAGTTCGTTTTTAAATGATACCTCACAAGGCATATTCTGTAATAATCTTTGTACAATAGTGTGTAGGGTGTGACTTCAGAGAGATGGATTATCTACATTGAGAGGAAAAAACCCTTCCATCCATGTAGGAAGCATCTACATTATGGCACTACAGTGCCATAGCTGCAGCACTGCAACTGTAGTGCTCATAGCATTGACATAGCCTGTGATTCATCAGTCTGTTCACCTAAAAGCGTGGAACTGTGAGCCCAGATGTGAGACCCCCCTTTGCCCTGGGTTGACAATCTGAGCTGTGAGCCTGGTGCAGGGTTCACAGCATGGAGTCTACCAGCCTTTCTTGTCAATTTCAGGTTGCCTCAGGCTCAAGAGGGGGCTCACAGCTGAATCTGTGAAATTGACAAGAAAGGCTGATAGCCTCAGCTCTGACCCCACAGCAGGGAGCCTGTCACCCTAGGGTGGGGAGCAGGAGTTCCAGCAGTGAGCCCTATGCCCAGCTGAGAGCTGTGGGGGGGCGTGCAGCTGTGAGCCAGATGTTGGCCTCAATTTCATAGTAGGGAGCCTACCAGTCTTTCTTGTCAATTTCACAGCTCCAGTTGTGACCCTAGCCTGGCAAAGCAGAGCTATGAAACTGACAAGAACGACAGCCAATGTCAGTAATGCAGTGTCTACATCAGTGGTTCTCAACCTATTTATCATTGTGGGCCATTACCTGGGCCGCAGGTAGAGAACCACAGATTCCCCCCCATCCCCGCAACCCTCCTCAGACCCTCTAAGCCCAGCACCCCCCACCCAGAGACCCCTCCACAAAGTGAGGCCAGAAGCAGACCCCCAGACCCCACCAGGTGAGCCGAGCAGTCTTTACCACACAGCTGGGCTGCAGCTGTGTGCTAATTGGACCCCATGTGGCTCAACGGTTGAGTACCACTGGTCTACATGGACACTGCGTTGCCTTAACTACACCGACATAAGTGCTACGCCTCTCATGTTTTATGTCGGTGTAGTAGGGCACTTACATCAGCGAGAGCAAGGCTATAGCGTAGACCTTGACATAATTAGGTCGATGTAAGCTACCTTACGTGGACCTAACTCTGTAGTGAAGACCAAGCCTCAGTCTTCTGCATCCACCAGCCTGTAAAAGGCAGATGATATTTGGCCAGGTTTATAAAGTGTTTCAAGAGCTACAGAGGTGAGCTATGCAAGAGTAACAGTCAACTTCTGCCCTACTCAGTCCCACCTATGTGGGGATGGGGTTGCATGGAATGAAAGTCTGGGCAGAATTTGGCCCAAAGTATTATCAGGGCTTCAATAACGTACACAACACCTACTAACCTGAAAACTAAACCTACTATTGGAGTGAAATATACCTGTGCTGTGATAGTCTCAAAGCCATGTCCACTGCAATTATAAGGATAAAGAGTGCACAACTGTTTTATTCAAGTACTCTATTTAATTGGTAGTTATCCATCAGTAACACCTATTGACCAGTTATTTTATTTGATTTAAATGTTAAATTTTAAAAGAGCTTTAGATGTCTCAGAATATGCTCTCACATCCCCTACATTTGTTAATTAGGACACAAACAAGTGTGCCTTAAATTCAATTAATACGTCAAAATAGGAACTCTCTGTGGGCATGACCATAAGGCAGGGGTTCTCAACCTTTTTCTTTCAGAGCCCTACCCAGGCTGAAAAAACTCCACAGCAACCTCCCCACCAAACACACAGCTGTTTTTCTGCATATAAAATCCAGGGCCAGCATTAGGGGGTAGAAAGCAGGGCAATTGCCTGTGGCCCCATACCACAGGAAGCCCCGCAAAACTGTTGGTTGGGCTTCAGCCCCGCCACGGCTGGCCTCAGGCTTTGGCTTTCTGCCCTGGGCCCCAGTGAGTTTAATGCCGGCTCTGCTTCACAGACCCCTCTGAAACCTTCTCCTGGCCCTCCAGGGAGCCACAGACCCCTGGTTGAGAACCGATGCTATAGGTGACACTCAGGAGACTTAAGGCAAATCAATTAAAGATGTGAAGTTAATGACAACAACCCATGAAGTGCAGTCCCTTGCATAGACAAGGAAACTTAGAATTTGCACCAGTGACCTTTCCCCCTATTTCACCCTCGTAAGAACCTCTGGTGCACTGCTATTTTTCTCATTGACACAAGGGTTTCCAATAGAGCAGCCTCACTAATAACGGAAATCAGGCCTAAGCCCTAGTATAGAAGAGGCCTATGCTTTCTCTCCCTCTCCCTTTTCACACTCGGTTGGAAGTTGTCCTTACTAATTATGATGGTTACTTTTTGCAAATACAAGCTTGAAGCCTGCAGAAGGTATGGCACTTAGCCTGTAGATTCCCACTTGCTATGGACAAGTGGGTTTTCCTACTATTGCTTTCCAAAGTTCCCATGGCAATAACCAACCCAGGCACACACGAAGAGAAGTCAGTCACCCATCCTTTACCAAAAGATTTTAAAAATCACTCTGGTTAACATGTCACTCACTCAACCAACCAACCAACCAATAACAAGAACTCGGCCCTAGATAAGCCTCGTGTAGCTAAGCTGGGCTATTACCGCCGCAACTCACTATATTCCTGCTTCAGGAAACTCCTGCAGGAGCAGCGCCCCCAGCCTCAGCCCGAGCAGTCACCCCTGACGTTGTCATAGCGCCTCGGGACACCGCAGCGCCTCAGACGGGCCGCACCAGCTGCGCCCCGGAGCCACAAGGGCGCTGGGAGCCAGGGCAGGCGGCCCCAGGCTGCCTATGCCAGGGGCACGACTCCCACCCCGGCCGGGCCCGGGCCCCAGACGGTCCCCAGCGCACCAACAGGGAAAGCCGAGGCAGCCTCCAGGCAGGGAGGGGAAGGGAAGCCAGGAAGCGACCTCTCGGAGTGCAGCTCTGGCCCGGAGATCGGCAGCCCCTCAGCCCGCGCTCACCTGCGGAGGACGCGAGACCTCTCTGCCGGCAACACCGTCAGACTCGCCGCGGTCCCTTTTCAAATCCACCCAATGGCGGCGCGCTGTGCCGCACAGCACCATGGGAGGCGAGGGGCGGGCTGGAAGCCAACGTCCCGCCGAGGGGAAGCGGAACGTCTCCGCCCAGGGCAGGCTGGGACTGGTGCGGGGGGAGGCGCGTGGGGCTGGGATGTGTTGGGCCGGGGGCGGAATCTAGCCTGGTTCGCCGCCCCCGGTCGCTGCTGGAGAGGCGGGGGCGCTGCCTCGCTTGGAGCGGGGAAAAGGGAAGGGTCCCTCTGCTGGGGGGCGCTGTGTGAGGGAGCCGCGGAGACTGGCTTGATACGCGCTTGGGGAGCGGGGCAGTGCTTGGGGCGGGGGAGAGCCGGGGTGCGAGTTATTGTGATGGCCTTAGGGTGACCATATTTCCCCAAGTGTGGCTGCCTTGCTTCCACCCTATGGAGCAGATTCTGCACGGTGACTGGTTGCCTGCTGTAGGAAAGGGGGGGGGTGCTGGATAGGACCGGAAGTCAGGTTGTTTGGAATTAGGGTACCAGTTATTATATGCATGGTGTCATTCAGTTGTGTGAGAGGACCTGAGCCACACGTGGGAAGCGGTACGTTGCTACAGAACAGCCGCCACAGGGCAAGCCCAAAGCTACATTGGCTTCGCAGGATGAACCAGCTAATTTGCTGATCAGGTTGTTTCTGCCAGTTCTTTATCAGGGCTTAAAATAAACCTGTGCAATGTCAATAAGCAGTTCAAATGAAACTGTGAACACGGGGTCAGATTAGGGAGGGAAAAAAAGGGGGGAGGGGGTACGCTTCCAAATGCTGACCCACAAAATAAGCCCTGCCCACATGAGATGCTACTCAGTAGATTGTGCAGATGTTAAGCATATATTGGGGTTCTCAAACTTCACTGCACCCCGACCCCCTTCTGACAACAAAAATGACTCCAGGAGGGGGGACCGATGCCTGAGCCCACCCGAGCCCCTCTGCCCCAGGCAGGGGGACCAAAGCCAAAACCTGGTCCCTGTCACCCAGGGCTGGAGCCCTTGGGCTTTGGCCCCAGGCAGTGGGATTGGAACTTTGGCTTTGTCCCTGGGCCCCAGCAAATCTAATGCCAGCCCTGGTGACCCCATTACAATGGGGTCGCTACCCACTTTGGCATCCTGACCCACAATTTGAGAACTGCTGGCATATATGATCACATGTTTTCTAGGCTCCTTGTACCATCTGGGGAGTCTGAATACACCTGTGGGTTCTACTTAGCTCCTTGGTCTTGGATTTTCTTGATTGAGAAGGGACGTGGCATTGCTCTCCCCAACTCGTTCACATGTTGTGCCAAAATGAGCTGTTAGTCACCGTAGATTTTGCAGATCTTTATAATGTGACCCTCCTTTCTTACATGTTTTGATGAGTAGAAAAAATATAAATTATTTATTCTTTCTCTGCCTCAGTTCCTCATCTGTGAAATTGGGATAATAGCCATAATAACCAAATAGAATATTGTGAGGAAAAACTTATGAATGTGTCTGAGGTGCTCAAATGTTAGTTATATTTACTTTTAGAAAAGCATATAAATATCAAGGCCCCAATCCTGAAATATATAATGCTTCAGGTATTACACAGGTTGCATAGTGATTTGGGGGTAATACTAACTAACATTTTTGCTTGTTCTTTAACCCAAAGGCCCAAACACACATGGGGGGAAACAGAACAACCATGTGCCTGCAATCCTTTATACAGTGGTAGAAGGTAACTTTCTGCAATTGGCTTTTAAATGCATGTGGGTTTATTGAAAAGTATTTTGTTGCAAACTGTTGGTTTGGTGTTTTAAACTGGTGTGTGTGTGTGTGTGTGTTCCAGTGACAGGTGGGTGGCTCGGCCCCACTCCGGCAGGGGCACTGGGTCGGGGGCTGCACCAGCAGCTCAGCCCTGCTCCAGCGCTCTGGCCGGGGGCCGGACCACACGGCTCAGCCCCGTTCCGGCTCCTACGCGCTCCAATGGGAGCTGCAGGGGTGGTGCCTGCGGATGGGGCAATGTGCAGAGCTGCCTGGCTGTGCCTCCGTGTAGGAGCCAGAGAAGGGACATGCCACTGCCACTTGAGGTAAGTGCCGCTGAAAGCCTGCACCCCTGAGCCTTCCCCCATGCCCCAACCCCCTGCCCCAGCCCTGATTCCCCCTTCCGCCCTCCAAACCCCTCAATCCCACCCTGGAGCACCCTCCTGCACCCCAACCTCAATTTTGTGAGCCTTCATGGCCCGCCATACAATTTCTATTCCCCGATGTGGCTCTCAGGCCAAAAAGTTTGCCCACCCCTGATCTAGATCCTAGATTTTAGAGTTGTTTGTGTTTGCTATCTTGAACAGAAGTGTCTTTAAAATTTAGATGTCCCTCTTAAATAAAGTAAAATAGATGTTAAATCACATCAGTAAGGAAATGTAACCTGTTATCTCTCAGATTTTGGGATCAGTGGGTCTGCAAATTTCATTTTATGCAGACCACTTCAAGACACGGTCTCACTTACGATGGGTAGAGAAGGTGTGGTTTTGAATTGGATTTGCTTCATAGGACTGAAAAACCCTCTTAATGCTCATTAATATGCAGGTTAACATTCTGAAGCTGCCAGTTACATCTGGCCGTGTGAGCTTGTGTCTCACTGAGGGTTGAGAAGGCTTTTCAGTCCTGCAAAAATAATTCAAAATTACATCATTTTTGCATGTCAAGACATGGTCAGAGAAAGCCTATCATAGAGTGGAAGGAATCACCTCCTATTGAAACACCACTGAGGGGAGGAAAACTCTGAGGTTCATCTCAGGGAATGTTTACACTACGGGTACTATGTCAGCATAATTCTGCAGTGCAGACTCAGTCTGTGCCAACAGAAGGGTGTTTCCGTCACTGTAAGAACACTACCTCCCTGAATAATGGTAGCTATGTCAACAGAAGCATTCTTCCATCAGCCTAGTTGCACCTATACTGGCCATTCAGACAACATAACTACATTGATCAGGGGTGTGGATTTTTCAAACCCCTGACAGACAGCTATATCAACTGACATTTTAAGCGCTGAAGAGGCCTCAGACTATTTTCCAGACTGTTGTCAAAAAAGATGAAGTTTACCTCTTGCAGAAAATTATGCCTTGCAGGGATCTGGTGTAGCAAGCTTATGTCTCAAATAAAATTGTTTTTTGTATGAGCAAGGTATTATACTTGTGAAATTAAGGGGAAATACTGACACACCCTTTCTCACTTACAACAGGCAGCATCGGGATCAACTATGGCAAAAAGAAAGCTCAAACTAGGGCTTAGAAGTAGTAAGTTCAGTCATAGAAAATACTGTGCTCTCAAAGGACAGATGCCTAAAAGCAAACTAAAAGTGTACCAAATGCTCCACCCATATAATAAGATACTGACATAATTAGGTTGACATAAACTGCCTAAAACTGGGTGACTGGGCAACAAAATGGCAGATGAAATTCAATGTTGATAAATGCAAAGTAACGCACATTGGAAAACGTAATCCCAACTATACATATAAAATGGTGGGGTCTAAATTAGCTGTTACCACTCAAGAAAGAGATCTTGCAGTTATTGTGGATAGTTCTCTGAAAACATCCACTCAATGTGCAGTAGCAGTCAAAAAAGTGAACAGAATGTTGGGAATCATTAAGAAAGGGATAGATAATAAGACAGAAAATATCATATTACTCTATATAAATCCATGGTACGCTCACATCTTGAATACTGCATGCAAATGTGGTCGCCCCATCTCAAAAAAGATATACTGAATTGGAAAAAGTTCAGAAAAGGGCAACAGAAATTATTAGGAGTATGGAACGGCTTCTGTATGAGGAGAGATTAATAAGACTGGGACTTTTCAGCTTGGAAAAGAGACAACTCAGAGGGGATATGATTGAGGTCTATAAAATCATGACTGGTATGGAGAAAGTAAATAAAATGTTATTTACTCCTTCCCATAACACAAAAACTAGGGGTCACCAAATGAAATTAATAGGCAGCATATTTAAAACAAACAAAAGGAAGTATTTCTTCACACAACACACAGTCTCTGTGGAACTCTTTGCCAGAGGAGGTTGTGAAGGCCAAAAATATAACAGGGTTCAAAAAAGAACTAGATAAGTTCATGAAGGATAGGTCCATCAATGGCTATTAGCCAAGATGGGCAGGGATGGTGTCCCTAACCTCTGTTTGCCAGAAGTAGAGAATGGACAGCGGGATGGATCACTTGATGATCACCTGTTCTGTTCATTCCCTCTGGGGCACCTGGTATTGGCTTCATCCCCTTATGCTTCTCTAACTTTCCCTTAATCATGACCTGGGCAGGGAGAAGCTCAGCTGGACTGCCCCCTCTGTGGGGGGAGGGGGAACAATAGCCGCATGATCTACAAGTACATGATAGGTGTGTCCTCAGTTTTTTACACTTTGACAGCACTGATAGGCATGGAGGGCTAATACAGCCTTACTGAATAGAATAATGAAGATGTAGTTTCCCGGTGCTTTCTTTATTACGGGAGCTAATGGGACTGGGACTTCATTTCCCAGGGTCCTTTGGGCAGGAAAGCAGGCTTTTCCCGCTGCCGCTGTATTCATAACGCCTTTCCTAGCCCAGGCAGTCCCGGGAAATGGAGTCCAAACCCTATGAGCTGCCAACACAAACGAGACAGAGCACTACGAATCCCAGTTGTCTTCACACACCTCCCCTGCAGCTAAGAGCAGAGGCTCAATGCATGTGATGATATACAGTGCGACAGAAATCCGGGAGCGCTGAGAACATGCATTTCCTGTGCCCGTTGAGAGCTGTAGCAGCTTCCCTGGCCGGCCCATGCAAAGGTGCAAGCGAACTGGGTCTGTTCTGCCAGGAAGGACCCCTCCCCAGCCATGCACCTCTATGGTGAATGCAGCATGTCACTAGCACTTATTAGTTAGAGAGCGGTAGGGGGGCCCTGGTTTCTTGGGGCTGCCTGGGCGGAGGGCATAGCCCTGTGGGTTTAGTAGCCAGCATACGGTATCGGGCTGGGGGCTGCCTTGCGGGGAGGATTAGGTGTAGGGTGTAGCTGGAGGGGCGATGGCAGGAGGGGTGGTCCTGGTGCAGGGAGCCAGCAGGGGGCTCGGCCTGCACTTCTGCAAACACATTTTAACCGCACGGAAAGAGGCGAGCGTGATCGCTACCTGCAGGAGCCCCGAAGCAGCCAGCGCCTTACAAGCGCTGCAAAGGCTGTATCCCCAGAACCTCACTGTGCTGCGGCTGGATGCCACTCGGGAGGCAGAGATCCGAGAGGCAGCGGAAGTAGTGGCGAAGGAGCATGGCCGGCTGGATCTACTCATCAACTGTGGGGCAATGTTGCACCCCAGCGGCAGAGGAGAGACGAGCCTGCAGGAGGTCTCAGCAGAGGTGGGCAGAGTTTCCCTCAGTGGAAACATCAATGGGGTCAAAAAAAGCGTAGTTAGTGCAGACCTGCTGTATTTCGCTCCTGTGGGATTAACTGGAAGACCCCTTGTTCTGCCAGTAGCTCTCTGAGCAAGGGCATTCCCTGGGAGCTCAGCTGCTCAGGGTTTTTGTCCAAATTGTGTGTCGGTTTAAGTCTTTGCTAATTAATCTCAGCAGGCTACATTGACGTGCTGTGGAGAGAAGGGGGAGGGGGGGTGTCCTTGATAATGGAAAGAGGTCTGAAGGAGAGGGTGATTTTTTTTATTGAAGGTGGCTTGGTAACTGTGAAGCCATTGCTTGAGGACATCTGGTTGCTGCTGGTGTATTTCAATAAATATATCAGTAGACACCTGAAAGTGCATAATGGCTTTAAAAGCATGTCCATTTTGAAATAGGTGACTAGTGGCCTGAGAAGAAAAGACATGCCACCTGCTGGGCCTCATCCAATGCCAGGAGAAAGGAGTCTTAATGGCAACAAAAAGAACAGGAGTACTTGTGGCACCTTAGGCTACGTCTACACTACCCACCCGGATTGGCGGGTAGAAATCGATGTAGCGGGGATCGATGTATCGCGTCTCGTCTGGACGNGGATGCATGAAATTTGAACTGAATGTGTTTATGTAATTAAAAATAACAACCAATGGGAAAAGAAAAAAGGGACACGCAAGGTGCCCAAATTTAGAGGGCCTGTTTGGACACCTGTTCTTCAGCACGCATGCTTCCAGATAGATGGAGTGTGCCCATCTGGAACTGTGCGGGTATATTTCAGTAATGAAAATGCACCATGTGTGTTCAAGATGTAATTTTCGGGCCTTCAGAACTTTCTTTCAAAACTAGCATGGTCTAAACATATAGCACATTGAGGAGTAAGTACATTTGCATTATGCAACTGCAAAGAATGTTTGTTTGAAAAATATGTTGAAAAAAATGTATTTTGGCCAGTTAGCACAACTCAAAAATAACTTAACAGTCTTTAGTGAGGGTAAAAAAAGGAAAAATGGCAATAGCACACTTTTCAGAGAGCTATGAAATAACAAAAAGCAATCCCTTCCCTCATCTCCCCAAACATACATCCTTACATCATGTTCCACAATAATGACAGTGGAAGTAAAATTATTTTCCACTGGTTTCACAGTAGACCAACTAGCCAGGGCTCCACAGAGCTTTAGGGAGCCTGGGGCAAAACCTGACACTGAGGGCCCCCACTCTTCCAAAGAAATTACCACTGGGGGGGGGGCTGCAGGGAGAAGGGTTGGAGGGGAAGCGCACACCGCACTCACCCGACCCTGCAATGGGGCTCAGTTCCAGTCACGTAGGTCTGGGCCTGGGTCCCTCTCTGGGTGTTGCAACCTGGCCTCAGGGGTCACATCCCTGCAGCTAGCCAGCATTTCTAATTAAGGATGGGATTTTCAATGGGACTTGTGCTTCACTTCACTTAGGTGCTTTTGAGAATCCCACTGTGTCTTCATTGGATCCCTAACCTTAAGTATTAACAATATAATGGTTTGGGGGTTTATGTGTTCGTTTTGTCTCTTTCTGAATGTGAAATGACTTCACTAAGCATAACTGTCTGCTAAGTGGGCTATTCCTTTTTCCCTGTTTTTCTGTAGGCTATGTCTACACTACAGACCTTAGAGTGGCACAGTTGTATGGCAGTTGCTGCACCGCTGTAAGGTCTCCCGTGTAGCCACTCTATGGCAGCAGGAGAGGAGAGAGTTCTCCTGTTGGCATAATTAAACCACCCCCAACGAGTGTTGGTAACTAAGTCGGCGGGAGAGAGTCTCCCACCAACATAGTGCTGTCCACACTGGCGCTTTTGTCGGTGAAACTGTCGGTCAGGGGTATGTTTTTTCACACCCCTGACCTACAAAAAGTTTGACCAACAAAAGCATTAGTGTAGACATAACCTTAGTTACAGAAGTTGCCTGTTCCATCCCTTCATCTTGTGTTGTGTGTTAAGTAACTCTTGTTTCTTTTCTTAATTTAATTCATCTTGTTGGTTTCCTGGGCTGAGACTAAGTTTGAGATTTTTTTAGAAAATTCTTAGAAAAGAAAAACAAATGTATTAGTCTTGATGCTGTAAAGAACTCAATGGACTCCTCACATGCTTAAAGTTAAGCACATGCATGAATCTTTGCAGTATTGGAGCCTTAGAATGGAATGGCCTTCGTGACCTTCACTCTAGTATTCCTAGTTAATAATTTAACTCCAAAGTATAAATAAATTGACTGTAATTATAGTTTCAAATTCTGATGACCTGAATAGATAATTTGAGCTATGATCTCTTCGTTTAAACCTGTATGCTCCTGTGACTAAACAACATGTTTTAGTACCAGTTGTTTATTTGCAGATACTCAGTGACCAATGTTTCAAAGTTCAAACAATGTCAGCAAAATCAGAAACAGCTAAAATAGTTTAAGTCTTTGTTTTCAGTGTCAGTGGACACTAAAAAGAAAAAATATATATGCTACTTGATGTTTTAGGTTAAATCATTTTAATTTAACTATCCCAACAGACTCTTCAATAAGTGCATGTAACAAAATGCCACAAAACAGCAATGCTCCATATTGACTCTAACTAAACAAAAATGAATTACCGGTAATAATTTATTTGACAAGGAAGAAGAAATGGAATTAATAAGGCATGTGCACATTACTTTGCTTCCATGGTTTCTCCCACCTTTTATCTTTTGTCTTTTTAAAAAAGAATGCTCCTCAGGACAGATAATACCTTCCGATGCATTTGTACTCTGCCTAGCATAATGGGACTCTGATCCTCACTGGATTTTTGAGCATCATCGCAATGTAAACTATAGTAATATGGATTTGTCAACACTTCTGGAAAGGTCACCCCTTACATTACAGTATACCGTGGCCAGCATTTCAGATGGGCCAAGTCAGGACCAATAATGAGTAATGTTTTGTTAGTGATAATGATATCACACTGAGATGATGAGATGATTTCATATCTTTTGTTAGCACAAGATGGAACTTTAAAACTGGCATTTGCTGGCTGTAGGCTATTTACCTTTGCAGTTTCTACGTTTGTTTTTTTTTTGTATGTTCTAGGGTCTTTCCATAACATTGGCAACAAATACCATAGGGCCCCTAGTGATGGCTAAATATTTTGCCCCTCTGTTGTGGAAAGGAATTGGAGCATTTGGACATCAGTTTGCTGACCAGGCCAAACAGCATAGGGCCATACTGGTGAACCTAACAGCTAAAGTAGGCTCCATAGGAGACAATGGTAAGTACTGTTTGACATGAATGTTATGCAGTAACCTAATTATTTTTCATATAAGAAGATAAATGATTGGTATATTAATGTTTTGTAACATCCAGCTGGTGTGGGCCAGCGTAGCTAATAACAATGTAGAAGATCACTATAATTTTCTAAGCATTACTGCATCTTAATTTATATTTTTCCTGCAAAAATGGTTTGTGCAGTAAAAAGAATAACTCTGCTTAAATTGTACTGATATGTTGGCTAACGAATATATATTGAATTATCTCGCTGCTAAAAGTAATGATGGTGGTGTATGCTGCAGCAATTTTTTAATTTTAAAATGTGTATATTCCTATTTGTTCAGGTGCATGTGGTGAATGACATATTTATTTATCAAACATTCAAGACAGTATGTGCACTATGAATATTGAAGGAGTATTTTAAAAATCCATTCCAAAACGTTTTTGTAAACATTTCTTATAATTTAAGTAGAGGGTTTCATTTTATCCCTCATAATTTGTAAGATCAGTGTTTGGATAGGTAAGTCTCTTTAATATAAACTTTAGAGACATTAAATGCAATTTCTGGGTCTGTTGTGACTTTTAGCTATACCATTTGGGGATGTGACTTTGTCAAATCTCATAAATTAAGCAGTGTTGGGCTGATCCAGTCATTGAATTGGATACTTAGAGAGAGAACTCACAAACTTCAGGAATTGATATTGGTATGGATTCATTGTGTGGCATTTTTCCCTTTGACTCAATATTGAGCTGATGTCCCAAGCATGATGCAAGGGGTCATTCTGATGCTGGAGATAATGAGTGAAATCCTGGCTCAATTAAAGTCAATGAGAATTTTGCCAGTGATTTCAACAGAGCCAGGATTTCACATGATGTTTTTTATGTGAGATGTGAAACTCAGACTTCAGTCATAAAAGATCATGTAACACTTGTTACAAGAGTAAAAGGCCTCAGGCCTCATAAAGCAGCTTATGTTGACCTAATTATGTCAGTGTCTACACTTCAGCCTTCCTCCCACCAATGTAAGTGCCCTACTACACTGAGGCCTTGTCTACACTGGCAAGTTTCTGTGCAGTAAAGCAGCTTTCTGCATTGTAACTCCTGAGGTGTACACACTGCCAAGCCACTTAGTGTGCAGAAACTGTGCAGTTGCAGCGCTGTAAAAAAACCACCCCGACGAGAGGTGTACAGCTTTCTGTGCCGGGGGTACAGCGCCGCGGTGCCAATGTAGATACCCAGGTCGATTACAACGCTGCGATTGGCCTCTGGGAGGTGTCCCACAATGCCTGTTCTTGCCTCTCTGGTCATCGGTTTGAACTCTACTGCCCTGCCCTCAGGTGACCAACCATCATCCCCACCCGTAAATTCCTTGGGAATTTTGAAAGTCCCTTTCCTGTTTGCTCGGTGATGCGTGCAGTGGTCTCAGCGCATCTTTCCAGGTGACCATGCCTACTCCACGCACCAGGAGATCCCCCGCTTAGAGCAATGCTGAGCTGCTGGACCTCATCAGCGTTTGGGGAGAGGAATCTGTCCAGTCCCAGCTGCGCTCCAGTCGTAGGAATTATGATACCTATGGACAGATTTCATGATGCATGACAGAAAGGGGCCATGACCAGAACACACTGCAGTGCAGGGTCAAAGTGAAGGAGCTACGGAACGCCTACCACAAGGCGTGGGAGGCAAACCCCGCTCCGGTGCTGCGCCCATGAGCTGCCAGTTCTACAAAGAGCTGGACACGATACTCTGTGGCGACCCCACTTCCACGGCAAAGGTCGCTGTGGATACTTCGGTGGCTCGCGTGCCAGTCGAGAGTGGACCGAGCCAGGAGGAGGAAATCTTGGACGAGGATGTGGAGGGGGAGAGGGATCCAGAGGCAGAGGACGACTCGGAGATTAGAGATGCATGCAGCCAGGAGCTCTTCTCTACCCTGGAGAAGGCTAGCCAGTCACAGCTGTCGGAGCTTGGCGAAGAAAACGGGAGAGGAGGCTCCTGGTAAGTGGATTTGATTTTGGGGAATCGCTGAAGCGAGTTGCTGGGGGCAGGAGGGCTGCAGAAAGCAGGCTTGTGTCTATATGATGTGCATACCACCGCATGCCTAGTCTGAGTGGCAGAACAGGGTGTTGATTGACTCCCTCACTTCACGGGAATCTGCCTCAGAGATCTCCAGGAAACTCTCATGGAGATACTGGGCAATCTGCTGCCACAGGTTCCTTGGCAGAGCTGCTTTGTTTCTTGCCCCATTAAGGGTAACTTTCCTGCGCCACTGTGCCATCACTGGGTGGGGGGACCATTGCTGCACACAGGCGAGCCGCATAAGGGCCAAGGCAGAAGCCGCAGTCTTGGAGAAGACCCTCCCTTGATTTCCCTGCTCACCCTCAGCAGCGAGATATCTTCCATAATGAACAGAGCCTGTGGAAAATGTGGGAACAGTAATGATTATCAGGCCCCCGCTACAGTGCTGGCTCTCCCTGAGAGCCACATGGCCACTGTACAGTACGGTCCTGGAACACTGATCTCCCCTGTCCCTGTGGTTACTCACCATTTTGGGGGTCTTGTGGCTCATGTGTGCTTGCCTGGGGTCAGCCAGTTAGTGACAGGTATGTGAATAGTGGCTGAGTTTTAAATCTGTGCACTTGCTCAGCCTGTTGTTGAACCCTCCTTGCTACTGTCAAGGTTCCACATGTATGGCTTCGTAAGCCATGGCATTAAGGGGTAGGCAGGGTCTCCCAGAATCACAATGGGCATTTCGACTTCCCCTATAGTGATCTTCTGGTCTGTGAAGAAAGTCCCTGCTTGCAGCTTCCTGAACAGGCCAGTGTTCCAAAAGATGCATGCGTCATGCACCTTTCCGGACCAGCCTGCGTTAATGTCCATGAAACGCCCACAGTGATCCACAAGTGCCTGGAGAACCATTGAGAAATACCCCTTCCAATGAATGTACTCGGAGGCTAGATGGTCCGGTGCCAGAATTGGAATATGTGCACCATCTATCACCCCGCCACAGTTAGGGAAGCCCATTTGTGCAAAGCCATCCACAATGTCACTCACGTTGCCCAGAGTCACGGTCTTTCGGCACAGGATGTGATTAATGGCCCTGCACACTTCCATCAACACGAGTCCAACGGTCGACTTTCCCACTCCGAACTGGTTAGCGATCGATCGGTAGCAGTTTGGAGTAGCCAGCTTCCACAATGCAATCGCCACGTGATTCTCCAACGACAGGGCAGCTCTCATTCTTGTGTCTTTGTGCCGCAGAGCTGGGGCGAGCTCATCACACAGTCCCACGAATGTGGCTTTCCTCATCCAAAAGTTCTGCAGCCCCTGCTCATGATCCCAGATGTGCATGACGATGTGATCCCACCACTCAGTGCTTGTTTCCCAAGCCCAAAAGCAGCGCTCCACTGTGGTCAGCACCTCCGTGAATACCACAAGCAATCTCGTGTCGTAGCTACTACGCATGGCGAGATCAATGTCGTACTCCTCTTGCCGTTATAGTTTAAGGAATAACTCCACTGCCATTCATGACGTGTTAGTCAGAGCGAGCAACATATTGGTCAATGGTGCGGGATCCATTCCTGCAGACCGAAGAGGCAGAGCGCGCAGTACATAAACCATTGAAAGATGATGCCAAATGCAGATGGAAGCACAGGGATTGCTGGGATGCAAAGCAATGCATCACGGGGCATTGGGAGAGGACCCACGATGCCCTGCGACCCCCCCTCCACCTTCCCACAACTCTTAGCGGCAGAAGAGGAAGAGATGCTTTGTGGGATAGCTGACCAGAGTGCACCGCTCCGAATACCGCTGCAAGTGTGAACACACTATTGCGCAGGCAGCTGACAGTATGAACACACAACAGCGGTTTCCCTTCAGCGCCCTCTGAGCAGCACTGTAACTGCCGGTGCTATAACTCTGCTAGTGTAGACATTCCCTGACATAATAACTCCACCTGCACGAGAGGCGTAGGGCTTATTTCAGTGTAGTTAGGGGGAGGCAGTGTCTACCTTACATCAGCTGTCTTGTCAATTTCATGACAGGAGCTGTGAAATTGACAAGAAAACCCCTGCTCCCCTGGAGAGCTGGGCGGCTGGACCCTGCTCCTGGCTGGTAACTCTGCTTGAGCTAGAGCACCAAAAATAGCAGTGTGGCCAACGGGGTTCAGCCTAGCTGCCTGAGTACAGTCCTGACCAGCTCCCTGAGTATGTATTCTGGCAACTAGCCCAAGCCGCTGCTTGTGCTGCTGCAGTCACTCTGCTATTTTTAGTGCTGCTAGCTAGCTCCAGCAGAGCTAGCATGTGTATGTCTACTCAAGCTGGGAATCACAACTGCCAGCTGCTGTATAGACATACCCTTAGTCTGTACGTTCCAGGGTATGGACTGTGGGTGAAATACTGGCACCATCAAAGCCAATGGCAAAACTTGTATTTCACCCTGTGTCTTATGTGTTCAGTAAAGTGCCATAAACATTTATAGGGCTGTATGAATATTAACAGAAATAATTGAATTTGAAAGGAAAATGTCAAGATTGATAGTCCTAAAATGTAGAACATTTTAAAAAGTTTTATTTAAACTGAGTTCTGACTTCCACATTTATAAATACCTTTTAGAGAGGCTAGTGTGACTTTGATGAAGAGCTTTGTCTTGATCATAAATGACTGGTGAGTATATTTACAATTTACCTGGACGAGAGACTTAAAACTCTATTAAACAGATGTGTTTATAATTTCTCCAGATAGTCATTTGACTCTTTGGGATGGTTTCTTTCCACATCTGAGAGTACTGACTGTTTCTTCTTTTGCAGGTTTGCATAAAATATACAATGTAAATGCCTTTTTGTGTTCTCAACTATCCAGAATAGGAGTCTTCAGACAGCCCCAGCAATTATTTTTCAAAATGTAAAAAAGAGAGCCTGAGCCAATAAAAAGTGAGCTGGAAAGAAAGGCATTCAATTGCATCAGTTTATTACATTCACAATTTAAGCCAACTCGTGATTCTTATCATATCAGTAGAAGCTTAACAGGAACAAATCTTAAAATAAATTGGAACATGAACTCAGTAAATATTTTGAATACTACCAATTTTAAAGTAGCATCATTTGCCAAGATATTTGGATGGCTTTACTGTTGGTCTAGTAAGCAGTAACCATAACATTGGGTGCTTCTGTGCCTTGAAAAGGGTAAGATTTTGGGCTGGTAAGCCTAATACAGTTCAAGTTATGAATGAGAAGGCAGAATCATAGGAACAGGATTTGTTACTTATGTTACAAACTGGCCCACTGCCCCACTTTATGGTCAGTCTGTTGTGAGTGGATCCAATCACTGGGTCCCATTTGCTTCTGAGTCAATAGGGTCTGGGTATAGTCTAGTTAATGTTTCTAGCTCTGAGACTAGGTCACATTCCCAGGCTTACAACTCTTCTCTGATGCCCTTGTTTGGGATGTGTAGGTGCTGCAGTCCAGTTGCCCCAAATGCTGAAACCAGTACCTCGGGTCTCCTGGACCTTCCACTCACTTACACATACTTTCACTTAGGCTGTGGGCTCTCTGGGCTTTTAGTTTAAGCCCTTCAGTGACGATGTGGCAGGAAAACAAAGAACACAGGCTTAGCAATGGAATTTCTTAACCATAGTAATTTTTACTCTTAAAAGACTCAAGAGTTACTGTGACACTCCCCTGGGATACCCAGGGTTGTGAGACACCTCACCACCACTTGCCCTTACGCGTGAGACAGCCTTCTTGGTGCCTGCTGTGAATCAGTTCCCTGAATCTACCAGCCTCTGGCAACACACCAAGCGCTTCCTTCAGGGCCTGTTCAGGCTCTCACTCCCTCTGTGCAGGTTAGTGAATGGCCCACACCAACCCCTGAACCCTCTCAGAGCATTCCCTGTATTGTCAGCTCCTTATCCACTGAACACCCATATAACTACCAACCATGCTGTTCCCAAAGGAACAGTGGTAGACACACTAGCTTGTAAGAGTCAGCTCAGGATCAGCACTTTGCTTAATGCCACAGCACTTAGATATATTTATAGTCTGGAGAAGAGAAGACTGAGAGGGGACTTGATAACAGTTTTCAAGTACATAAAAGTTTGTTACAAGGAGGAGGGAGAAAAATTGTTCCTCTTCACCTCTGAGGATAGGACAAGAAGCAATGGTCTTAAATTGCAGCAAGGGAGGTTTAGGTTGGACATTAGGAAAAACTTCCTAACTGTCAGAGTGGTTAAGCATGGGAATAAATTGGTAAAAATGTGTCACGGGAATAAATTGCCTAGGGAGGTTGTGGAATCTCCATCATTGAGGATTTTTAGATAATACTTAGTCCTGCCTTGAGTGCAGGGGACTGGAGTAGATGACCTCTCAAGGTCCCTTACAGTTCTATGATTCTATAGTGAAAACAAGAATAAGTTTACTATCAGGGATCCAAGATTCAGGCAATAATGAGCAAGGATATTGGAAACAAATGGTTACATATAAAACAAAATCATAACTCGCTTTCTAGAGACTAAATGTAACAGGTTAACTCCTATCTAATGAAGTTTTATGGAAAGTTTCTCTTCAGCATTTTCAACCAAGGTTGGCTCACACACTGTTTTCATGAATATAAACGTGCTGTCTGTTTACTTCCTAGATGCAGAATCCCAGCGTGTCTTCTTTCTCTTCCAGAAATTCCCCCCAAAGTTAATTGTTTGTACTCTTAATGGCTTCTCAGTGATAGCCCTGCAGTGAGGTGCCAAACACCTTGCCCAGGCAGAGCGACTGTCTGGATTGCAGCCTAATAAGAGGCTTTCCTTTGGGCAAGTTCAGATTTATTTAGTCACATCCGGTACTGTTTCCACACAGTACAACATACAGTTCATAATTTGATCCTGTCATATCCCACTCTGTTACAAGTTCCAGTCAGTTTTCCCAATGAAACAGCGGTTTTGAAACATACCAGGCTTCTTTGTTCAGACTTTGCTTGCACCTGTTATAGAACGAAATTATGAAATGATAGTTGTCTGTTACAGCTGTCCCCCTGCTGAATTCCTTTTTCCCCCTTCCTTTCTGTTTGTGCTGAGTGGCCGCCCCCCCGGCCATGGAATTAACCAAAGTCACAGCCTGGACCTGCTCATGGAAATGGCTTGTGCAGACTGACTGGAGCCATTGCTCTGCTCAGGGAGGGGGGCTTTTCGCTCCTTTGTCTAGCTTCTTTGTTCGGATCTGGCTCGGTGTAGGGTGCTCTGCCCAGGTATGCAAGACCTAAAGTGGCCACATAGCTAAGCATATGATACCTGTAGCTCAGAACATGCCCAGGCATGCCTATGCTCACCTGCAGCCTTTCCCTGTCTTCTCTCCTCCCCTGTATCAAGAGGAGCCAATCAAAAGTACTGGTGGGAAACTGCCTAAGTTTGCCTTTAAAACCAAACATTTTCTGATCAGACCCCTGAAGAAAGTCCTTGCTTTGCCACCTGGTCTGATCAGCTAGGGGTCTTTGGGGGGCCCTCTTCCCGCTCTCGTTTGTTTTTGAGCGTACCCCCGTTTTTAAACTCCCCTCCCACGAACAACGAATTTGTGCCTGGAGATCTCCTGATTATTGTAAGCGAATTGAGTCTTCTCTGCGTCCTCTGATGCTGAAACTGCTGTTCCTGCTGCTGCTTTGGGGATTGGTAAGGAAAAACCTCTTGCACACTCCCCTTGTTCTAACTGCTGGCTTTTCTTTCCCCAGCAGGCAGACCCAAGCTAACTCCTTGGTCTGTATCTGTAATCTGCTTCTAGCTCCGCAGCGCCTTTGCTGCTAGAAATAAGCCTGCTTGCAGCCACCACTAGTTAACCCCCCCCCCCCTTGGAGCTGTATCCTGGGCACACACCACTCTGCCCTCTGGTATAAGGTGCACCCATTAGGTTAGGTTTAGCCTTTAGTCTAGATAAATTGTAATTTCATTTTGCATAGCTGTGGTTAAGTTAGGTTTAGAAAATTGCTTGCATTGTACTCTGTAAGTTAGGCTTAAAGAATTGTTGCATTGTGTTTTGTTACTTGCTAATTTGTGTAGTCTTGGTTAAGTTAGATCATAGATAAGATTTTGCTGTGTTCTGTATAATTGTGATTAAGTCTGTCTTTCCCCATCCCCCAACCTCACTCCTCTACCACTTTGCTCTCTCTCTCTCTCTCTCTTAGTCTCTCTGCTGTTTAAACTGGCAGCCTGTCTGCTCTCTGTGTCTCCCTGAGTTTAAATCTCCCTCTTTTAATCCCTTCCCCCACGTGCTCACCCCGCTCCTACTGCTGCCAAACCTCAATTGTATTACTGAAGTCTAGCATAAAACCCCATTGGTTACCCTTTTTCTCTCTAACACACCTCACATTTTACATTTACACCACTGTGACACATTTTTACCTAGAGTTGTTAGTTATTTAACACATTTTACCCATAACTGTTAGTTGGTTATATGCTGCTGTGACACACCCTTTACATAGAAATTGTTAGCTACCTGTTACATTTATACTTCAGTGTTAATTGGTTACCAACTGTATTGTGCCCCACTGTATTGTACCCCACTATTGAAACCCCCTATCCTATTTACTAAAAGAAACCCCTCCCCAATTGTCTACCTTAACAAACCCCATACCCCTCACTATTGAATTTTCCCTGTTTTTGCATCTTCTTAATAAAGTTTATTTTGCACCCCACCAGTGCAGTAGTTGTCCCCCGAGATCTCCTACCTGCTGGCAGAGACAATAGTGTGTTATAAAGCACCAAAGAACCTGACCACTTATGGTAACTGAAGATTCTAAGCCCTTTTTTTCAAGAATAGGGTGTTAACGCTGGTGTCTTGGCAAAATTCCGTTTTGAGTTATTCCTTTTTGTTTCTCTAAACTTCCTCCTGCAGTTTAAATATATCTTTCACTTCCAGTTGTATTTTGTTGTGTAGTACTGCTGTGCACTAGCTTATACATTGCATGTTTCACCTCATATGTGCGTGCATTTAGGGGGTGCGGAAGTCATTTCTTTATACACCTTTTATATATCATTTGTAAAACACTGTGGATTTTTCTGGATAAACAGCTTTATAAAAAGTTGAGAATTATTCTAACAGTAAATTTAAAAAATCCTTTACATAAAGCTGCATTTCGGAGACTTTGTGAAAAGGATTAATTACATGCTAAAGTCAGAAGGAAAAGTGAAGAAGGAAAAAAGCTTTTATTTTATGTATAATATTAGTGTAAAATTAGAGAGTGTTACTCATTTCTGACTGGGTGACTCATACTCTCAGGGAATTAATTATCCAACACAAGTAATTCTAAAATAGACACTATGGTATTTTTTTTAATCAGATGGCTACTGCTAGCATTGAATAGGTAAACATGAACCTTGAATTCAGTGTTAACTAGTAGATTGAGTACAGAACTGGGAGAAAGGACGTCCTGAAAACTTATCTCAATTCTGCCATTGACTTCCTATCTGCCTCTGGGCAAATAAACATGGGGAGGTAAATGTAAAAATACTAGGTAACTGAATTTAGAAGGAAACTAAGGGGTAAATAGTAAGAGTCCACTGTTCTTTTCTCTATAATTACTTATTTTGTTTTTCATAGATTTTAAGGCCAGAAAGGACCATTATGATAATCTATTTTGACTTTTTGCATAACACAGACCACAGAATTTTATGCAGTGGTTCTTGCATCAAATTCATAACATCTGGTTGAGCAAGGAACTTATCTTTTAGAAAGACAAGCAAGATGATGATTCCATTGGTTTTGCTAGATCTTTTTCATGAAAGAAATACAGCCTTCCCCATGGCTAAAAAACATGGGATAATGCTGTAGGTATCAGCAAATGACCAAAGGGATATTCACTAATATATTATTCTGAAATCTGCCAAATATATTAACATGTGACAATTATGACAATGCTGCTTGTGGCTTTGCAGAACTTGCTTACCTGACATATTGTTTTTAGCCTTAGGTGGATGGTATAGCTACAGGATGTCTAAAGCAGCTTTGAACATGGCTACCAAGAATCTCAGCATTGAACTTGGAAGAGGGAAAACTAAAGTGGTGTGTGTTTCTTTGCATCCAGGAACTGTGAATACCGACTTATCAAAGCCTTATCACAGGAATGTTCCCAAGGACAAACTGTTCACCCCAGAATATTCAGTTAATTGTCTAATGAATATTATTGAGAACCTTGATATGGGGAAAACAGGAAAGTTCTTTGCTTGGGATGGATCTGCACTACCTTGGTAAAGACTTGTTTTAATGGAGGCGTTCCTGTACCGTGGAGATGAGAGCAATATAAATACCTAGCTAGATTAATGCTTTAGTAAACCTTTTGTTGTGGCATATTATGAGGGCAACCAAAAGATATTAGATTTTAATCCCAGTTCTGTCACTGACTTGCTGTATGACTTTGAGCAAATCACTTTAACTTCTCTGTGCCTCTAATTCACTATGTGGTAAATGGGGATAATACTTACCAACCTCAGGGCTCTTGAGGCTAAATTTGTTAATGTTTGTAAAGGGTTTTGAGAGTCCCCAAGAAAGGTGCAATAAAGTATAGGGTATAGTTATGATTTTATTAATGATAATAAAAGCATACTGCTAATGATTTGCTGCAAAGATTTGTGTTTATTTATTCAGATACCATGCCTTGGTTTCTGTAAATTGAGTGAGGTTAGAGAAAAAAGGGATTACATAGCAGTGGGAGACAGGCCATTTCAAAAGGTTGTTGCCTGTAACCTTCTCTCTTTGTTTTTTATGCTATCAGTTTGAAAGGTGATACAACAGTGCAGGACAGATCTGATCAAATCAAATCTAATGGTGACGTCTGACAGTGATGAAAACACAACTCAGTGTGCAAAGCTGTGAACATTGGCTCCATTTTGGGCAAGTCTGCTGCAGACCTTCTCTTTCTCCCCATCTCTCTTTTTTTCCTCTTTTATTGACGGATGCCAGATTTAAAGGTTACTGGCTGCAGGGAACCCCCACCCCCTGCATACAAACAGACACACCTCCCCAAAAACTCAGGTGTAACTGCATTTTAAGTATTTACCATACAATGAGAGCATGAATAAGATTCTGATTACAATTTTGTCATAGTTGTTCTGACTTATTTTCACGTGTTATAACAAAGAAGAAAGATTGGCAAGTTTCAGTGAGATGTTCATGTTGTTCAAATGTAACTCTCAGTACTTGGACTGGGGATGGACAATGACATCACAGGTTCATATTCATTGGAGGCACAGGTACATACTTATTCTAAAAATCAGGCCACGTACAGACTTATGTGAAATTATTGCTGCACAGTACACATGAGATTGAGCCTAATGAGACAAGAGAATGACTGACAAAACTGTTATATAGATCACCTAGCAGTACTCTTTACCCTGTGAACTTTGTCCAGCTCCAAGAGATGTACTAGAAAGCAGAAAATCAAACAAATGGTGACGCAGGGGAAGATCACACAAACTACGCCAAGCATACTGTTTACAGTCCTTGTGTTTTGTTGTCCACAACCTGACTACTCAGAACTTTGATCATACTGGTGACAGCTAAATCACATCACACTTGTGTATATGCAAATTAAAGATATGAAGATCTTCTTGGGGTATTAAAAACAGGACAAAACATTGATGAAAAATTGTGGGGGGGGTTTCAGTGTGGTAGGCTCAGGGAGTCAGAACAAAAGAAAGTAACACAAATGAGAAATGAGAGACGGCCCGCAGAAATGAGAGACATACATAAATCCTTGTTTCTGTTATAGAATGCAAAGAGGGAGACATTTACAAGGGCCCATGTCATGAACATATCGTATGTGACATGGAAGGTAGCATAGTCTGAAGAAATGAAAGCATTTAGTTCATAGGAGATCCTGAGCTTTAGGCCCAGCTCTGCCATTGACTTGTTTTGTTCAGTTCACCATTGCTTCAGTTTCCCCACCTGTAACATGAGAATAATGATGATTTTTCATTTTTATAAAATGTTTTGAGATCTATGGCCACAAAGTGCTATATCAGTATTAAGCATTATTTATTAAAAAGTCAGGAGGATATTACACACTCCTCATATTGGCCATGAAGGCCACATGTACGCTATGATTGGAACCAAGCTAGGTATAACCAGGTTTACACTTGGTTGGTAGGAGGATTATAGCATGGATTCTCTGAGCAGCAGAAACAAGGATTCTAGCTTGGTTTCTCTGACCAGGGAAAAGCTTTTTCTGAAAATTGTTTTATAAAACTACACTAGATTACCTAGGAGACTAATCTCCAGTGTTGTTTAGCCTACGTGGTTGTCAGAAAACAGTGTTTTCTCTCCTTGATCTGGGAACCTAACCCCTACTAGCAACAGTGTTGTTTTAAACCCAGTGTTATTTTCATCTATTTTGATATGCAGGAGGTAGTGCACGCCAAAAATTGATTTGTTAGTATGTGTTCATTTTGTTTAAGTGACCAGGGGGTAGGGACCATAGGTGCTGGGACTGCAGGTGTGGGGATGTTTCCGGACACCCTGGCTTGAAGTGGTATCCATCATATACAGGGTTTACAGTTTGGTTCAATGTCTCTCAGCACCACCACTATATAAATTGTTCCAGCAACCCTGGTAAGGACATGAGGAATGAAGACTGGCATAGTTATAATGTAGAGGCCATAAAACCAACAATGGCTCTTCTTGACTGGCTCACGATTTCATAGCCACCATATCAATTGTGGGCCTATTTCCTTCTGCTGCCTTTATACATGTAGGTGGGCACATTCTGGATCTTGTGTTTAGGCTGGATTTTGTGATTGAAGAGTTGAAGATCACACTTTGTTATGGTCAGAGCTTCTTCAGATAGAGATCAGAACTTGCCATTTCTTCCTTCAGGGAAAAGGTCAACAACAGAGAATGATTGATCCAGCTAGGTTTCAGATTTCTCCAAGGGAAAATGTTGTGCATCTGGTGGTTTATTCATAATGCCTAGTAAGACATTATGTTCATCTGTTACTCTTAATCATTAATATAGTGGTCACTAAGCTCCAATCATTTTCCCAAGCCTTTATATGAAGGGACTGGTATTTATTTTCTCTCTCTTTTTTTATTTCCTCTCTCTTTTTTTATTTCCTCATTAAAATGAGATGCTGTATTTAAAAAAACAACAACTGTGTTCCTTGAAACCTTGGTACTGGGAGTATTTTATAAATGGGCCAGAAAAATAAATTGATGCCCAGTATCCCTAGACAGAACAACCAGCCAGAAGAAAGTATTTGTCTTGCTATGTATTATTGTGATTAATTAGAGCTTGTGATGTGATAGGACAATAAAATCTGTTTTCAGTGGGCACAGAGAGAACTTTAAAACAATAAATTCTATTCTTCAAGTGCTTGCTCATATCAATTCCAGTTAGGTGTGCGCGCACGCCACGTGCACGGATGTCGGAAAACTTTTCCCTAGCAGCTACCCGTCGGGCCGGCTGTGGAGCCCCCTGGAGTGGCGCCAATATGGTACTCTATATATGACACTGCCAGCCCGACCCCCCTTCAGTTTCTTCTTACCGCCCATGACGGTTGTTGGAACAGTGGTCTTTTGTTATCAAGTGCTCCACTACTCCCTAGCTTTCTTATCTTTGTACATAGTTACCTTTGTTAGTTAATCGTTAGTAGTTATCTTAGTGTTAAGTGTAGCATAGCAGTTGTGGGGGTCCTTCCCTCCCACGAGTGCCCTGCAGGGCATGCCGTCCCAGGGCTTCAAACCCTGCAGTTCTTGTGGCAAGCCCTTGCCCATGGGCAATCCCCACGACTCCTGCCTTAGGTGTCTGGGGGAGGCCCATCAGGCAGACAGGTGTAAAATCTGTAAAGCCTTTAAGCCTCGTACAAGAAAGGAGAGAGAAATCCGCCTCAAGCAACTCCTCATGGAGTCTGCACCGCGTCCCTCTCAGGATGCGGGCCCGAGTGCCTCGGTGCGCAGTGCTCCCCCAGCGGTACCGTCCACAGCGCCGCAGAAGGACCTGGCACGCCCTCCTAGGAACCGACGATCTCCCAGGCCCCAAAGGCGTCCTCCTCGGCACCGCTCCCACTCTCCGGTCGCTCATAAAAAGCAAGCCTTGGGAGGACCTTCCAATAGGTCCAAAGCGGACACTGCGGGCCCGACTGAGCAAAGCTCAGACCAGGCCTCTAAGTCCGACAACCACTAGGCCTCGGTCTGCTCAAATCAGCCCCGCGCCATAAAGGCCCCTGCAAGTGGAGGAGGTTACATTGCCCTCCACCCCAGACACCTTCGAGGCCGCTAGAGGGCCCATTGAAATGACGGCACTGGTGTCCCCGATCCCAGGACCACTGACCCGAGCCCCAGTACCGTCGAGGGGTAAACCGGCAATGTTTGGACTGTCCGCTCCCAGACCAGCATCTCGACACCGCTCTGAGTCCCGGCGTCGTTCAGAGTCCTGGCACCGCACCACGCACTGGTCTGACTCACGAAACCGGTCAGACTCGCGGCGCTGGTCTTGCAGCCCCGATCCTCGGAGCTGTTCACGCTCGAGGTCGTTGGCTGTCAGGACATGGTCCCGCTCGAGGTCTAGATCATATTCGGTGACCTCGCGGCACCGCTTGGACCGGCACCACCCTGCGCACCGATCCCCCGCTTGGCACTGAAACTCTCCAAGCTGTCGACTGCGGCACCGCTCACCATCATGGCACCGCTCTCGACCCGACACCGGTCTCCATCGCGGCACTGGTCATTGTCGCAGCGCCGGTTCACAACACATCGCCGATCCCCATCGCGGCACCGCTCCCCGGCGTGGCACCGGTCGCGATCACTGTCGCCATCACAGCACCGCTCTCCATAGCAGCACCGATCACCGCACGATCCTCACCTGTCAAGGGACTCGGTGCCTCCCTCGGTGCACTCGCGCACCACCACCCCTTGGCCATCACGCTCTCACTCCCCTTCCATTAGGTCGGGGAGAGCTTCGGGGGCTTTGGACATTCCCCAGTCGGGTCCGGGAAGTCTCGGGCATGACCCCTCAGCACCCCACTGGCAACCCCAGTGGCAATTTTGGACCCCTTGGGCATATCATCAGACCCAGGACCCCTCCTCCATCACGATCAGGCATCCGGCCTCCTGAGGCAACCCTCAGCCGCCCTCCTCCAGACCAGGCACAATCCACGGAGCCAGCCCCACCCATCGTGGAGGCTGCCCCAAGCGCCCAGGAAGATCCGGTCCCAACAGACCAAGGGGCCACTTTGGACCCAGCTCTCCCGATACAGTCATCTTCATCTTCCCCTGATGAGGCCGTGGCTGGCACGTCCACATCCAGCCCGCCCCCTATGGACTTCAGAGTTCTGCAGGAGCTGCTCCAGCGTGTAGCCCTAAACATGAACCTCCAAGTGGAGGAAATTGTGGAAGATGAGGACCCTATGGTGGACATTTTAGGTCCAGAAGGGCCTTCCAGGGTGGCCCTCCCCATGAACAAAACTATTAAATCCAACGCCAAAACACTCTGGCAAACTCCGGCCTCCATTCCCCCCACAGCCAAAGGGGTGGAAAGAAAGTATTTTGTTCCCACCAAGGGAAATGAATACCTTTTTACTCATCACGCCCCATGTTCTCTCCTGGTGGACGCGGTGAATGAAAAGGAAAGGCAGGGCCAACAGGGGCCTGCCCCCAAATCAAAGGACACCAAACAGCTGGACCTCTTTGGCAGAAAAATGTATTCTACTGGTGGCCTTTCACTTCAAATCGTGAACCAACTTGCAATCCTCAGTAGATATAATTATAATTCGTGGTCTGCGGTCCTTAAGTTCCAAGAACTCCTCCCATCTGAGTCTCGCACGGAACTGGGGGCCATTGCCGAGAAGGGCAAACTAGTAGCTCGCACATCCCTCCAGGGTTCCCTCGATGCCGTGGACGCGGCAGCACGCACCTTGGCATCTGGCATTGCCATGCGTTGGAACACCTGGCTCCAGTCATCGGGTCTTCCACCTGAAGTGCAACACACAATCCAGGACCTTCCCTTTGATGGCCAAGGTCTATTCGCCGAGCAAAGCGATTCCCGTCTGCATACCCTGAAAGACACGAGAAATACCATTAAATCTTTGGGCATGCATACCCCGGCAACTCACAGAAAGCTGTTTAAACCTCAGCCCACCCAACAGCACTCCTTCCCACCTAGACCCAGGCAGGACTTCTCCCGTAGGAGAAATAGATACTCCCGGCATAGGCCATCATGACCTCCTCCTGGGCAGGGTCAAGGGCAATCCAAGCCCCCTCCGGGCCCTAAGCACCCATTTTGAAGATGTGCTCGAGGACGGACTATCAGTTCACAACCCGGCCAGCTATCCCTTTCTGAACTACCTATCCCATTTCTACCATGCCTGGTCCCTCATTACATCGGACCGTTGGGTCCTTCGCACGGTAGAGGCAGGATATTCTATCCACTTTTGCTCCAACCCACCCTCCCGGCCTCCTTCCCTGTCCCTCTTCAGGGACCCCTCTCACGAGCAACTTCTCATCCAAGAGGTACAAGTGCTCCTCGCCCTGGGAGCAATGGAGGAAGTGCCTCGGGAGCTCAGGGGGAAGGGTTTCTACTCGCGTTACGCGCGAATGGTCGATTCGTCCGGCCATCATTCACTCTGTCTTCCGCAGCTGGGAGTTTCCCCGAATCGACCTGTTCTCTTCGCACACCAACAGGAAATGACCAGTCTTCTGCTCCTTCCGAGGTCACAGCCCAGGCTCGATTGCAGATGCCTTCCTGATCACGTGGTCTGACCAACTACTTTACGCCTTCCCATTTCCGCTGATCCACAAGGTGCTCCTCAAGGTCTGCCGGGACAAGGCGGACATCATACTGGTGGCTCCTGCCTGGCCCCGCCAGTGCTGGTACCCCGTCCTGTTGGATCTGTCAATACAGGCTCCGCTGTGTCTACTTCTCAGTCCCGACCTCATCTCACAGAACCACGGTCGTCTCCTACACCCAGACCTTCAGTCACTCCACCTCATGGCCTGGAGGATCCGTGGTTGAACCAGGCTGAACGCGCCTGTTCGGACTCGGTAAGGCAGGTGCTCCTGGAAAGCCGCAAGCCTTCTACCAGACTTACTTGTGAAGCTAAATGGAAAAGGTTTTCCATCTGGTGCACTCAGTAGCAGGTGCCCCCACTCCAAGCTTCAATTCTGTGCATCCTGGACTACCTGATGCACTTGAAGGACCAACATCTAGCTTTTGTCTCCTTTAAGGTTCACCTCGCAGCCATTTCGGCATTCCACCCAGGGGCAGCTGAGTGCTCAGTGTTCGCACATCCCGTTGTGGGGCGCTTCCTGAAAGGCTTGGAAAAAATCCATCTCCCAATGAAGCCACCCGTGCCGGTCTGGGACCTTAACTTAGTCCTTTCCTGCCTCATGGGTCCTTTTGAGCCGCTGGCTTCCTGCTCACTCCTCTACCTTTCCTGGAAGGTCGCCTTCCTAGTGGCCATTACTTCAGCACGTCGGGTTTCTGAACTACGGGCTCTCACGTGTGAACCGCCTTATACCATCTTTCATAAGGATAAAGTTCAGCTAAGACCTCACCCAGCTTTCCTACCAAAAGTGGTGTCCCATTTCCATGTAAGCCAGGACATTTTCCTGCCGGTATTCTACTCAAAACCACATACCAACCTTCGAGAACAGCGACTGCATTCACTGGATGCTAGAAGAGCGCTCGCCTTCTATATAGACCGGACAAGCCATTCCGAACAGATGAAAGGTGCACCGGTCTCTTCCCAGCGGATATCTTCATGGATCACCGCATGTATCTGTACCTGCTACAATCTGGCAAATGTCCCTTCGCCTGCTGTCACGGCTCATTCCATGAGAGCTCAGGCATCGTCAACAGCTTTTCTGGCAAACGTTCCCCTCCAGGAAATCTGCAGAGCTGCCACATGGGCCTCGGTGCACACCTTCACGTCACACTACGCCATTGTCCAGCAATCTCGTGATGATGCGGCCTTCGGCAGGGCAATTTTTCAGTCTGCAGTACCTTGACTCCGACCCCACCTCCAAGGTAAGGCTTGGGAGTCACCTAACTGGAATTGATATGAGCAAGCACTCGAAGAAGAAAAAACGGTTACTCACCTTTCTGTAACTGTTCTTCGAGATGTGTTGCTAATATCTATTCCATTCCCCCCCCACCTTCCGCTCTGTTGGAGTAGACTGCAAGAAGGAACTGAAGGGGGGTCGGGCCGGCAGGGTCATATATAGAGCACCATATCAGCGCCACTCCAGGAGGCTCCACAGCCAGCCCGACGGGTAGCTGCTAGGGAAAAGTTCTCCGACATCTGTGCATGCGGCGCGCGCGCACACCTAACTGGAATAGATATGAGCAACACATCTCGAAGAACAACAGTTACAGAAAGGTGAGTAACCGTTTTTTCTATGCTTTCTTTTTGTTGCACTGAGGAGACATAATGCCTTTGCTTAGAGTGGTTGACTACAAGTAATTCCATAACCTCTGTCTCCAAGTTCCATGTAAAAATAAGGTAAGTCTCTCAGTGTAACAAAATTAAAAGTTTGCCAGCACTATTCAGAGCCAGAAGCTTCAGAAATCTGATTGTTCCTAGGAACGTAAAGGATAATCAAAGTGAAAAGTTAGCACTAGACACAGTATGTTCAAAAGAACTTTTTGTTCACAATAAGTTCAATGATCCCTATTGTATTACAGAATAATTTATATTTTATTCTAGGAGTCTTAGTAAGAAGAGTGTGACTTCAAAATTGATTTTCTCAGAATAAAAATGCAAGTTGCGTATATGCAGGATTGGTCCTTGAAATTATTTTTAGCACAATGTGCCTAGTGATGAGAGAGAAGTCTATACCTATGTGTCTCTTTTTTTGTTTCTGTCCCCAACACTTAATCAGTGAAACACTAAAGTCTGGAAATTCTCTCTTTTTTTTTTTTTTTTTTTAAAGAAAAAAACTCTTGCTCTTTACATAGAGTATATATTGAGCTGTACTAGTCACTAAAATGTTCAGTTTATATTAGGGCTGTCAAACGATTAAAAAATTAATTGTGATTAATCATGAGATTAAAAAAATCACAATTGCAGTTTTAATTGCACTGTTAAACAATAATAGAATACCATTTATTTAAATATTTTGGATGTTTTACTAGATTTTCAAATATATTGATTTCAGTTACAACTTAGAATACAAAGTGTACAGTGCTCACTTTATATTATTATTTTTATTACACATTTGCACTGTAAAAAAGATAAACAAAAGAAATAGTATTTTTAAATTAACCTTGTACAAGTACTGTAGTGAAATCTCTTTATCCTGAAATGTGAAACTTTAGAGCCTACAAATCCACATTTGTAAGTTGCACTTTCACAATAGAGATTGCACTACAGTACTTGTATGAAGTGAATTGAAAAGTACAATTTTTGTTTTTTACTGTGCAAATATTTGTTATAAAAATATTAAGTGAGCACTGTACACTTTGTATTCTATGTAGTAATTGAAATCAATATATTTGAAAATGTAGAAAAACATCCAAAATATGTATAATAAATTTAAATTGGTATTCTATTAGTTTAACAGTACAATTAAAACTGCAATTAATCACAATTAATTTTTTTAACCAAGTTAATTTGTTTTGAGTTAATCACTTGCGATTTGCGATTGACAGCCCTACTTTATATACAACCCTAAAAGGTCACCAACTCTAGTGGTAGTAGGGAACAGATCTATGGCAAACCAACAGGACACTAATGTAATGTTTATTTCTAAAAATCTTGCTTCTTTTTACCCACCCTGGTAACCAGATAGTTGGAGCCTTTAGGAAATAACTTGTTTTCACAGCACAGCCCCTTCCTTCTGAGGACTCTTCAGTACTTTGAAAATAAGTACTTAAAACTGATATTTTTAGAAAGATTAAGCATCTGTTGAGGAGTATTGTATGTGGTTTTAGCCGAGTCTTACAATCAAATTACATGGCTTTTTCAACACCAAAAGTTTAAACAAACCATTGGGGCCATTTAGACACAACCCATGTTAGCATCAGTGCAGAGACATACCTCTCTACTCCAGAAGGAGGAAAACATAAGAGTGCTGCTTATTTTCCTGCTGCACCGGTCACCATTTATGGGATGGTGTGATATGGAGCGAAGTAATAGCCCTGCATACCCCTCTAGGGCATTGTCCCTTCCCTGGAGGAATAGAGAAGGAGCAGCCTCTGCACTTTCCAAAGTACAGATATGGCCGGCTCTTGTGCAGGCCACAAAACTGGAAGGAAGCCGCCTTGTCTCCCCCTTCAACAGCTGTATATAGCATAATCTAATCATCAGTTTGTTAGTTTTTCCTTAATCAGGAAAATCTCATTAAAAACAATGGAAATTTGTTTGATTAAGCATTAAGGACTACAATAGTTAACTTCAACGTGAATGTAAAGTAATGCAAATCAAAGTGACAACACAGCCAAGCTAATGATCTAGCCCTCCTCAAGTCTGCCATAGCTGGTTTCCAAAATGGAGTGAGTAGGAAATGGTCTATCTTAACCATCAATATCATTAAGTTTGCTTAGGGTGGTGTCCTCTAAAAATATTTGCTTTGAAATTGCCAGTTCATCACTACCAGTTTTATGATGAACTCTATAAGAACGCAGCATTTAGTAAGGTCATCCCTTTCCCCATATTCAAAAGTTAAAACATTATTAGCAGGATTTGCTTTGAACCATATTTTACATGTGTGATGGTTTTTGGAGTACCAGGACTGTTAAGTCAGCTTGTTACCCCCCTGCCTCCAGCAAGAAGACGACTTGTTTGTGCTTAACTCTAATATATTCGCCACCCAAACCATCTCCTCAGCGCAATGCCAGTCCTTACTTTGCCTTGCAGCTTAACAATAGGTGTACTCAGTCCCCAAGCCCCTTTCAAGTGTTCCCCTGTACTGTTTAGCCCCTTATAACTGAACACTCACAGTTATACCAGAGGAACAGTATACCCACCAGCCTGTTTGATTCAACACAGGATCAGCTTCTTGTATAACACCACAGCACTGAGTTATGTTTATAGTGAAAACAATCACAAGTTTACTACCAAAGATTAAGATTTAAGAGCTAGTCAGTAAACAATGGAAGTGGAAAGTTTACATATAAAACAAAATCATAACACACATTCCAGAGGTGTAACTGAACAGGCTAACTTTCTGTGTCAGGAAGTCTATCTCACCCAAATGTCCTACATAGTGCTTCCAACCAGGGCAGGCTGGGATCCTGTTTTCATGAATGTAATTGCACTGCCTGATTACTTGGTCAGATGCAGGATAAAAGGGTGTCCTTTTGCTTTTCCCTTATATTCCCCAAAGTTCATTGTCTGCCCCCAGAGACAGGGCAAGCCCTTGTGGTTCATTCTCCAGTGTGCTCCTTTCCTCCAAGTCCTGGCTCAGTATGTAAATAAGGCTCCCATTGTGCTAGCTTACAATGTTTAATTTACATTTTGACAGAGAGACTTCCTGTGTGGAAGACACCTGTTTTTCTCTTTGGCTGGTGAGACTTTAGAACATATTACTAGTACATGTACACAAATCCTTAAACATACATTTTGCAGTGATTGTGAGGATCACTGACATAAGCTTTTATTAGAGAACTCATATGACATTTATGGATAAATACCATGAAAGTGGTGTGCTAGGTGTAGAAAGAAGGTGAGTGAGGTAATATCTTTTATTGGACCAACATCTGTTGGTGAGAGAGACAAAAAAAAGTTATGAGTCAAGTAAACCATTTCCTGTCCAGCTCTGCTTATTTAATTAATAAATTTGCACATTTTATTTCAATACCAGATGAGAGGAAGCTAATGAGGAGCCAACATTAAGCACCATGAGGGGGTGGATTTGGGGGACTACTTTGACTTCTGAGATTCAAATATGCCTTTGAAGGACAGACAAAGAATTGATATGTCTTATTCTAGGCACTGATCTTGCAAAGACTTTCATATCTGCTTAACTTTATGCACTTGACTAGTCCTGTTAGCTTCAATGGGACTACCCAAATATGTAAGTCTTTGGAATGGTGGTCGAAGCATGAAGGGGCATACAAATGCTTATTATGTGCATATCAGGCACATAAAAACCTTGCACCGCGGGCTACAACAGTGCCACATGAATGCCTGTTCTCACTGTCAGGTGACATTGTAAATAAGAAGCGGGCAGCATTATCTCCCGTAAACGTAAAACTTGTTTATCTTAGCGATTGGCTGAACAAATAGTAGGACTGAGTGGATAAGTGCATAAACTTGTAGGCTCTAAAGTTTTACAGTTTTGTTTTTGAGTGCAGTCACATAAAACAAAATTCTACATTTGTAAGTTGCGCTTTCACGATAAAGAGATTGCCCTATAGTGTTTCCATGAGGTGAATTGAAAAATACTATTTCTTTTATCTTTTTTGAAGTGCAAATGTGTAATACAAATAATAATATAAAGTGAGCACTGTACACTTTGTAGTCTGTGTTGTAATTGAAATCAATATATTTGAATGTGGAAAAACATCCACAAATATTTATAATAAATTCAAATTGGTATTCTATTATTGTTTAGCAGTGTGATTAAAACTGATTAATCATGACTAATTTCTTTAATCTAGTTAATTTGTTTTGCATTAATTGCTTGAGTTAACTGCCATTAATTGACAGCCCTAGTATAAAGCTTAACTCAAAACTGTTTCACACATGAAAAAGTGAGTCTATTCCCCCACACTCTATTAGGCACTTAAATCACATCTGTTAATCATATTAATGAGTCAGCCAGATCATCATACCCTTCTCTTTGTCTCAGGACACTTTCTGCATTTTGGAACAGTATTTTTTGTTTTGTTTACAGTTGTGGTTTTTGTTATCTAGACTCATCAATATTTTAATAGCAAGGACCACATCTTACAGACACAGTTTTTCATGGACCCATTTCTCATATTCAAAACTACAGAGTCTACCGCTCTTCATGTGCAATTGTGTAGCACCTGCAGCAATTTACATGGGGAAAATAATATTAGGAAAGTATTTAATGTACCTTAGCTTTCTATAACGTGCATTAGCATATGGAATCAAGAAGAAAAGCCAGCACACTAAAGAGCCAACTCTCACATGTGGTCTGATGGTCACCAAATCACAATTCAAGATGCTTTTAGTTTAGATACAATATAGTAAGGCAGAGATTCTCAAATTATCATAGTGCTGACCAGATCTTAATCCAGGAATTGTTTTACAGACCCCATCCCTTCCCAACTTGCTGCACAGCATCCCTATTGCAAGTACTGCAATTGCTTATGTAGTAAAATATCACAAAAGTATATAGGTACTTTAATCTTCTTTAAAATGGTAAGTGCTCAGTGCATTTTCGCCCAAAAGTACTGTCACCTTATCTTAATCTCGCACTCTCAATTGTATTGTTCCTTTCTCCTCTACTCTGCCCTGTTGCACGAGGTTTGCTGTAGCCTAGTCCTCTATTCCCCTGAACATAATTCCCTGGCCATTCATTCTGGCTTCCAATGGTGTAAGAAAGGAGCTGTGTAATCTGTTTTCTGCTGGAGCAAGAACCCCTACTAGAGGCAACTAGTCTCTCTCTCCTTTCTTTCCCACTGCTTTACAAGAGCCTGGAAACCTGTAATAGCAGCTGGATATAGGGAGCCAGCACCAAGTGACCCACCAGCACCCTATGAGACAATCAGTAATATATCTGCAGTTTGAAAACCACATTTAGGAAGGAATGAACCAATACCCAGAACATGCTTGTTGTAAAGTGTTTCAGTTATGGTGATTTTCAAATACCCAATAGTAGGTACCATGCAGTTCACCTAATTTTATATGCATTTTGTTATGTTAATGCACTTTATCATTTAATAACATTTTATTCAGTAAATGGGTGTTTGCACTTGGACTGTTTAGAGGTCAGATAAAATATCTGATTCACAAAAGGATTGTCAAAGACGTGTAGTGAAAGCCAACAAACCGGAAAGGCATGAGGTCACATGCACTGAAGGCCTGAGTAGTCACTGTTGACAATCATGTAACAGCACACACAAAAATAACAAAACAGATCATGCATGCAGATACACAACTCTCCATGAAGCACAAAGTATGCACAGAAATCCTGAGTTTATAGACATGCAGAGGCAGTGGACGCATCTTCACGGCACGCCGTACCCAAGCCACTCACATAGGTTTGTACATATATACGCTACACCATAGGCGGCAAGTTATATGGGCCCGTGGTGCCCTTGCTTCACCAATATTTAGGAACGTGGGCCCGGCTCCACCAATGTTTGGACTTACCACGCTTCAGGGAGCTCTGTGCTTCAGGGGGATGCAGGGTCCAGAGTGGCCTGGGGGGTTAATGGGAGGCCTGGCGCCAGCAGCAGCGAGCAACCTGGTCCCACCCTGCTCTGCTCCGCCAGCATCGCTCGGGGGAGGGGGCAGAATCCGGAAAGAGACAGGGGTGGGGGGCGGAGATGGGGCAGACTGGGACCAGGTCGTTTGCTGCTGCCAGCACCAGGCTCCCCGCTAACCCTCCAGGCCACCCTGAACCCTGCAACCCCCTGAATCATGGGCCCCCCAAAGTGTGGGGCTCTGGGTCCAGGGCGGCTTGGCGGTTAGTGGGGGGGGGGGGGCTGGTGCTGGTGTAGTGGCACAAACAGCAGCGAGTGACCTTGCCCCAGCCCGCTCCTATTCTACCCCTTCCCCCAAGCCTTTCCGGTTTCTGCCTCCTCCTCCTCCCCCGAGCGACGCCGGGAGGTGACAAGGTGGAGTGGGGCAGGCTGCTAACCCTCCAGGCCACCCTGGACCCCCCATCCCCCTAAAGAGTGGGGCCTGGGCGGTTGCCCTGGTCCATCCTATGGATTGGATGGCTCTGCTTGGACCCCACATCTCCCTGAGCTGTGGGGCCCCCCAAAGCACAGGGCCCAGGGCAGTTGCCCCAGACGGCTTGGCACCACCAAAACCTATACAAACCTGGCACCCATGCGCTAAACACAACATAGACAGTACGCAGACAGAGAAACATAGCATTGGTGAACAGAGCCTAAAACACGTGCCCATAAGCAAAGCCAGACAAGCAGCACACAGACTAAAGGCAGGCAGCACACGGCAAATATGCCCGGACAGCTGAGACACCCAGCGTCCAGACAGGCAACCCCGGACACGCCGCACAGCCCCGAGGTGCCCGGGCTGCGGAGGCAGTGCCGACAGCAGGCAGGGCAGGGCGCTCATCCCGCCCCGGCACCTCCCCAGCCAGGCAGGCCCCCGACACCCCTCCCGAACGCGGTGCCGGGCTGTGCGCACACAGCGCCCCGGCCCCCTCCACACCAGGAACGCGCACGGCAGCGGCGGCTCCGAGCCCGGAACGCTCCGTCCCCGCAGCGGCGCCTCCATGCTGCTGCCGCTACCACCGCCCCCCTCCGCAGCGGGCAGGACGCCTGCGCCGTGCGCTGCCGGCAGGAGGCCGGGGGCGGGGGCTCCGGCAGCGGCGCCGCATCCAGAGCAGGTTGCGGCGGGGACGGGACCAGCATGAGCTGCGGGCGCTGAGGCTCCGCCGCCCAGCCCGGCCCAACCTGCCCGCTGCGCGGAGACAAAGGAGTGAGGCCGCCACCATGGGGGAGCGGTCCCGAGCCCAGCCTGGTGCCCCGCCGGCTGCAGCCGCCCCCTCCGGCTCGCTGCTCAACGGGCTGCTGCACAACGGCTTCCACCCGCCGCCGCTGCTGCGCCAGGAGCCGCCGGTGCCCGGCCACGGCTCCCCGGCCAAGAAATGCAGGCTGCGGAGACGGCTGGACTCGGGCAGACGGAACAGGCCGCGTAAGTGATGCATGCGCTGGGCTCAGACTTGCGCCGCCCGCTGCCCTCCACACACCCTGCGGTGCTGCCTCGCCAGCTCCTTGCTCCACCGGCGCGGGGAGAAGGGCTTGTTATACAGCGGTGCCAACCCGGCTCCTTGTGCCCCGGACAGCAGCTGGGCGGGCACCCACAAGCCCTAGCCTCACCGACTTCAGTTCCTTTATTGCCTGGCCCCACCGAGGTCCCCCGCCTCCTGTTAGTCTTTTAGGGGAAAAGGGATCCTGTGTGACCTCCTCCTGGAGAACAAGGACTTTGCCTATAAACGAGTCCAAGTCCTCTGTATCTGTTTCACTGTTTGAGGTCAGGGGTTTTTCTAAGGCCAGCTGCAGTGGGAGGGATGCCCATTCTTCCCCCTTTCGCCAGCTTGGTGAGTGTGCTGAGGAGTTCTGCAGTGTGACTGACAGCCGCCGCCCCCCCCCACTGGAAAATCAGTTCATTAAATACCATCTTATTCCAGCCAATAAAACTGTGTTTTGGGGACACACCTACTGATACCATGTGGGCTGGGTCAGCGATTGACCAATGAGGAGGCTGGAAGGTGGTGGATTTGTGGATTGGTTTCTAAATTGCTGTGTCTGAAAGCTAAAATGAGAGATTTCCTAATTTACAGCTGGCATAACTGTGACCTTGTTAAAAAAGGCTTACAGTGCCGATACCTTGGGATGTAAATTTGTAGATGATATAGCCTTGGATTTTCAGTAGGAGACACCTTGAATCAGTTATTAATTTAGCTGTCTTTGGCATGGTCCTCTGTGATTTAGACATTCCAATGAAGCTCATAATTGCTAAGAACCATTGTAAGTAAATGAGATGGACATCTGAATTAAGGTCATTAGTAGACTTGTTAATGTTTTATTGCTGTTTTTTCGTATTTCATTACTGGAAAAAAAAAGGAAATGTAAACCACTTTTGCATAGGAATAATATTGTACTTGTATATGTTGTCCTGTAAAATGAAGAATAGTTCATCTGGAAATTAAACGTTTGATTTATCTGCTTTATTGGAAGCATTTTTATTTATACTGCTGATACAATCTGAAATTTGTATGTAAAGTGTATTCTTTGTGACTATTGCCTAGGGTTTTTTGTTTTTTTTGTTACTTGGTTTTTTAAGGACTAGTAAATTGACTACCCACTTAACATATTTCTTTTAAAGCTGGAAGTCCAAATGTATTCAAAATATTTGTACTATTTATGTGTTTCTTGATTACTGATAACATAGTCTGTTTGCTTAGTAATGGATGACTTTTAATACCTAGGTTCAATTATGAAAGAAAGCTATTTAATTCCAAAACTTTATATGTAAATCTAATTGTGAATTGACATTAGGGAACAAACAGCTCTACTGTTTGCTGCATGCTTTCTGTAGTGGTTGGAACTGAGATTTATTGACCTCATTCACTTTCTACTTTGTATAGGGTTTTAAAGTTCAGCATATTCTGAGCAAGTAATCAGAAATAGTTAGAACCATAAATACCCTGTGCCAAAACATAATGAAGTTTAAACTAAGTACAAAATAGTTTGTGTGTAGACTGAGCTAAGATGTGAAAAAATTATCTAAGATATCTTGGATTTCTTCTGGATTCCATGAGATGTATTGTTTTGACAGTAGATGACTTCTCCAGTGGAATTTTTTGGTGTTTTTGTTGTTAAAATAAAGTTTCTTTCTCACCAAATGTGTAAAAAGACTTGTTAGGAGATAAAGCTAAACCAACACTTTCAAAGATAACCTTGTTCTTCATTTTAATACAGGCTTACTGGACTGGAGTTTGTTTTTTTTGGTAGGTTAAAAAACCTGGTAGTTAATAAGGTGCAACAAAAACTTCTTGTTTATATCCTTGGTGGTGGTGGTTCACCTTCTTGATTTGCCCAATGATAGTAGTAGCTTACAGTGACAAGATTTAAAAACAAGAAAACCTCTTCCTCTCAAACTAACTGTAGGAACAGAACTGTTTTATTGTTAAAAATAACCTGTGTGCTGAGCTGTAACTTTCATAGGATTACTTATGAACCTTTTTTCACATAAATGGTTTATTTTAACTTTAATATCTAAATGTCACCACTCAATATCCTTTTTTTTTTTTAAGTATAAACAGTATGTCTCCATTGAATAGTCATTTAACCTCTGCAGTACCTGTATAGATTCTACTCTGCATTTGGTAGAAGGAAGAGTTGAATGATGACAGACTAATTCTTGTTTGCAAAATGATTGTGATATCTACTTTAAAACTATAAGAATAATAATTAAGCCTAGAATGCATATTTGAGGTGCAATAAAACAAAACCACAGACTAGCATACTTCCTTGGTAGTTTTGATTATATATTATTAAGCTCGGTCTGCACTATTGTGTCAAAGTTTAAAAATATAATTCTGAGTATTATGAAAAAAACAAAAGGATAAGATTTCTATGGAGTTACATAATCTCTTAAATAAGAGGGAATAAGGCATTTAATTCCTTCAAACCTTTTTCTGAAAGGGACCAGAAGCATGGTAAACAATCCAGTAGTAAAGATTATAAAATTATTGATCTGCCATGTCCTACTGAAGACACCAGTTGATGGAGAAACAAACACCCAGTAGACTCAGTTCAGGATCCAGGGAGTAGATGAGTTTCTTTAATAACATCTGCAAATTTGGTGTTTTTACAGCTGTCTTGTACATAAGTATATTTACAGCTTTGTATTACACTTCCAGGAGAATAGTATATTGTAGCACTTATTTTAACATGTTTTATATTGTTCACCAGAGAGCAAAGGTATAGAAAATAGTGTAGCATTGACAGGATCTGAGTAGAGCACAATGAACAATCCTGTTTTTCTGGTTTTGTATGATGTTTAACATTGGTGCTTGGAGATGTTTGTGTGTTAAAGGGCACATTGCAAAATGCATGTGGTAACTGCACTAAGTCTTTTAGTATTGATCACTGTTCTTGCCAATTTTCTTTCACAACGTGCAAAGCATTTCCTATACCAACAAGAAAAAGTTGTTAAACTGAAGGTATAATTGCATTCTAAATCCACATAGGTGAGACATTTATTATGTATTGGTTGGTATGGTGTCTGCCAGAACATGACAGACAGGAATAAAGACTGGAAATACAGGATTTTAGGAGGGCAACATTCTCACTTGAAACTAAAACTGTTTGCTAGTGAGGATATGGTATCTACTTTTGTGAAGCTCTTGAATTGATTCTATCATTGTTTGGGGATCCCCTCCCGGCCACTCTAAAAGGATAGTTTTATTTTAGCTTGCACTGAATGATTTGTTGGTGACCTATTGTATGATTTTCCTTTTTTTGGATCACTTGTGCATATATCTAGCTAACTTAGGCCCCAGCCTCACAGCACTTTACAGAAAGGTTTCATTTACATGGAATAACTGTTAAGTTTTTGCAACTATTTTAGAGCATCCACTTGATGAGCCTGTTCAGATGTGCTTTGCAGTGCAAGGAATTATGACACCCAGAAAGACAAGATGATGATGATCAGGGATAGTCTTCATAGCTAACTTTCTGTGTCAATCCCCATCAAATAGCATAAGCTTGCCCAAATAAATTTGTTAGTCTCTAAGGTACCACAAGGACTCCTCGTTATATTACCCATGAGTGAACCTTTCCCCCAGATACACACCAGCAGCTGGGCTATCAGATTACTTAATTATGTAATCTTTTAGATACCTTCTGTTTGCTTAGTGCATGCTTTTGCTTTGAAATGTCAAAGAATACTAGATGGATTTTTATATACAGGTAACAATCAGATAAGTTCTTGATTCAGTATCTAGCATTACCGTTATACATTTAAAAACTATGTGTTAATGTTCACAGGGGGAAAAACAAATTTATCTAAGTGTGCACACCAGTTCTGCACCAGATTGCTGTTCTGTTCTAATATTTTTACTCCATTCTCTTAGGTGTTCATGACTCATTGTAGGGCTTTCTATGTCAATGCTATGCTTTCTAGGACTGCATTTCACTTTATTAATGTAACCTTTGTAAGCTACTGCAATGCAGACCTGTAGCAGAGTTGTCTCCTCTCGCTCTTCCCCTAAGGAATGTATATTTGGTGATGAGATTCTTTAGGAATGGATTTCCCTCTGCTCAGCAGAGTCAATTAGCAGTTTAACTATTCTCATCATGCAGATTTGTTTAGCTAAGGATAATCCCATTTTTGATAGTTTAAAGAGTATAATGCTCTTACAGAGAATTCAGTGACTTCCTTATTTCTTGTATAATAAATCACACCTATCCAAAATATTGTTGTAGTACTTATTATCAGCAAATAGATTTGTCAGCATTTGCACTGTAAATAATTTTTCAATTTTTGATAACTCAGTCACTCAATTTAAATTCTGGAGCACCTGTGACACACAGGTTTAAATAATTAATCCATTCATATTTAGTTTAGGGACAGGTGTCAAAATACTGAAATTAAAAGTTGTGTCTAGACTTGTATTTTTCTTCATACTTCCCATTAGTGGTTGCATCAGTGGGAACATTACTATAAATTGGCTGCAGTCATTGTAACCCCTAAGTTGTGTAAACCTGCATGTGCAGAAGACACCGTAGATAAAATGCCAGTTGTCTGTCTGCCTTAGTGCTCCTACTATTGGTACAACTGGATGTAGTGCTACTGTAAGAATTTGAAGAAACATGCAGGTATAGTTTTGGCAACTTAATAGTTCTTCATTTTCAGATTTTTTTTTTAATTAACAATACCAGTAAAAAAGCAGTTTTGCAAAAAAAAAAAAAAAAAAGTTAATTTGTTAATTGCTAAATCTTTTATTCAGAATGCAGAGATGCTGATTATGATTCTTTGCTGCCCTTTTACACTGCACGTTATTACTCATTAGTGTCAAAGTTGATGGACTTTAGTGGGAGTTTTCAGACTCTGGAATTTGGTATGTTCCCTATTGTAGTCTGTTAGAAGCACAGTGACTGTATATCTCTCCACCAGACAACCAGTGCTAGACTCTGCAAAGGAAACAGTAAAGCTGTGCTTCTGCACTATTGAAATATCAGTGGCTATGGTGTTTAAAAAAAATAAATAAATCACACTTTTAAGTTTTCACTCTGCCCCAGTGTTGAAGTAGGTAGGCTACATAATTATTGCTCCCTGTATTATATAAATCCTGTCATGTGTTGATAATCCTGTTGACTATAATATTTGTTCACCTCAATTAGTATAGTTTTTTTCATTCTACCTGTTAATAATTCCGTGGAGTTTCCAGAAACTGACATGATGTTAGGACACGTCATCACGTGCACAACACTAGTCAGGCATGAAAATCTTGTCACTGGTTTCTCTATTTACTATTTGATTCAAAGCTCTTGTGCACCTAATGAGTGTATCTTTCAGAGTTGGTATCAAGTGAGTGTGTTGCCCCTGCCAATCTTCAGAGTGCTGACTTCTTCATTGGCCCCAGTGCTGATGCTGCGAGCTTCCTCACCAATAACTGAGGACGTGTGGCACATCAGGACCTCCTTAGACAATTGGCTTCAGCCTTAGGTATATCGGCTGAATTTGTGCAGGAGAAAACACGTAAGCTAGTGGACATTCTTCAGTCCTTGATCTCGGGAAGCCAATGAGAGATCAGATCAAGGGAGGTACAAGTCCATGCTTGAGGGCAAAGACGTTGGATCTCATGGGAAGGAAAACTTATTGGACTGCCTCCTTACAAATGCAAATTGCAAACCAGCAGGCATTGCTATCCAAATACACCTCTACCCCGATATAACTCGACCCGATATAACGCGGTAAAGCAGTGCTCCGGGGGGGCGGGGCTGTGCACTCCGGCGGATCAGAGCAAGTTCGATATAACGCGGTAAGATTTTTTTGGCTCCCGAGGACAGTGTTATATTGGGGTAGAGGTGTAAAATAATGTGACCTGGGACTCCATGACCAAGTTCAGCCAAGTTTATGGACAAGTTACCCAAATCCTCTACAGAGGAGTTCAAAGCATTTGTTATGGAGTTTGGTTGCAAAGATTTATTTGTAATCGGCCCTGCACGTAGCTGATATGGCTGCCAGAGTTATGGCTTTGGTGGTCACTATGAGTATTGTAGTTGCAGAATTCAGGAGTAGCAGCAGCTAGCCAACAGTGTATGGAAGACCTACATTTCAATGGTCAACTTCTATTCTCAGGCAAAATGGATGAGACTTTACATTCTTTTAAGACGCTTTACATTCTTTTAAGACGCTTTACATTCTTTTAAGGACGCTCAAACAAATCTGTGCTCTGGGGGGATTTATACTCCAGCAACAAGGATGCATAATTTTGGCAGTCAGCAGCAGTACTGCCCTCAACCATATTTTAGGCAGACACCTTACCAACTGAGACAAGACTACTCCAGAAAGGGGAATAAGTTTCAGAGGAGGAGATCTTTAGGGTCTAGTTTTACCCAGCCACTCTGTCCCCCTTCACCGTCAGCCAGGCAGCCTATTTGCCTTGCATATCGAGAGCAGCAGACCAGTTGTGAACATCTCAACCTCATCATCTCAGTTTGGGGACAGGCTTTTTCACTTCTGCAGTGCTTTGGAAGCGATAATGACTGACAAATGGGTCCTAAGCAGTCTGGGACTGGTGTACTCCATTCAATTTTTGTCTTCCCTTCCATCCCGTACCTTTTCAGGGACCCTTCTTATGAGTCACTGCTTCTTCAGCAGATTCAGACTCTGTGCACTGGGAGCTATACAGGAGGTTCCTCATCAGCATGGTGGAAAGGGATGCTACTCCAGGTGTTTCCTGATCCCCAAGTCCAAGGAAGGAATAAGACCTATTCTCGATTGCTGCAGTCCCACCAGATACATCAAATATGTGAGATCCCACATGGTTACCCTAGCTGCTGTTATTTCTGCACTGAATCACAACAACCAGTTTGCTGTTCTCAATCTCCAAGATGTTTATTTTCACATGTCAATTTTCCCAGATCTCAGGAAGTTCCTGAGATTCCTTGTCGCAAGCCAACACTGCCAAGACAAAGTTCTTCCTTTTGGCCTGTCTTCAGTCCCACATGTCTTTACCACATACATGATGGTGGGTAGCGGCCTATCTCAGAAGGAGGGGCCTTAATGTCTTCCCATTCTTGAATGATTCGTTAATAAGAAGCAGATCCAGGAAGTGAGTCCTTAGTCATGTCCAATTCACATTGGACCTTTTCAATCAACTGGGGATGATCCTGCACAAAGAAAAATCAACTCTAACCTAGGGCTGTTGCGTGATTTAAAAACAAAAATTAATCGCACAATTTAAAAAAAAGTTTTATTTGAGTACAGTTATGTAACAAAAAAAAAAAATCTACATTTGTAAGTTTCACTTTCATGATAAAGAGAATGCACTTCAGTACTTCGAGGTGAATTGAAAAATACTATTTATCATTTTTACAGTGCAAATACTTGTAATAAAAATAATAAAGTGAGCACTGTACACTTTGTATTCTGTGTTGTAATTGAAATCAATATATTTGAAAATGTAGAAAACATCCAAAGATATTTAATAAATTTCAATTGGTATTCTATTGGTTAACAGTGCAATTAATTGTGATTAATTTTTTTGAGTTAATCGCGTGAGTTAACTGTGATTAATCGACAGCCCTACTCTAAACCCAACCCAAAAATTCAAGTTCATTGCGGCTCTACAAATTCAAGGGCCTTTCTCCCATGTGAACAATTCCAGGCAGTTCAGCACCTATGTCTGGACCTCCAATCGCATCCTTCCACAACAGCCTGTGAAGGCATACGGTTACTAAGCCATATGGCTGTATGCATTTACATAGTATAGCGTGCGAGGCTGCATCTTCATACCCATCAGCAATGGCTGAGGTTAGTCTATCATCCAAGTTGCCAGTCATTGGACAGTCTTATATGAGTGCCCCCAGAAATACTGGACTCTGTGCAATGGTGGATGGAGCAGTGTAAGGAATGTTGGGGGCGGGGGGGTGGCCTCCACCAATAAGAACATTAGTTACTGATGCCTACTCAATAGGTTGCGGGGGAGAGCATCAATGTTAATTAATGATTCAGGGCTTGTGGGCAGAACAGGAAGCAACTGGTCATGTCAATGTGCTGGAACTTCAGGCAATATACAACACCTCCAGGACCATATTTAAGGAGCAGCAGTGAATGTACTCCAGGATAGTACTACAGCAATGTGTTATGTGAACAACAGGGAGGAGTCCGGTACAGCCAGCTTGGTCACAAAGCAATGAAAATTTGGCACTTCTGCATAGTGTTCTGCATAGTGTGTTGAGGTCCATTTTCTGAGAATGGGGTGGCATCCCTTCTTCGATCGACTTATTTGTGACAAAGGACAACTGAAAGTGTCATCAATTCTGTTCCTGAGCAGAAGTCAGCCTGGAGTCCCTTTCCGACGTGTTCCATCTGAATTGGGAAGAGAGCCTGATATATGCCTTCCCTCATATCTCTCCCCATATTCAAGGAGGAGCGGCAATGCTCGGAAGTGGTTAGGGAAATTCTGCTTAGTTGTAGAAAACCAGCTATACGATCCATCTATTTGTCTACATGAAAATGATTTTTGATTTGGGCATCATCCGAGCAAATTCAGCCCACGTCGGATTCAGGACATTTTGGACTATTTGTTGCATTTGAAATCTTTGGTCCTTGCTCTTAGGTCCCTGAAGGTTCATTTGGCTGCGATCTCAGCTTTACATCATCCCATCCAAGGAAAGTCTGTAATGATTTTCAAAGGTATTATTCACCTTTCTCCTCCAGTGAAGGAAATGGTCCTCTTGTGAGACCTTAATATGTTGCTGGCGGTGCGAATGGTTCTGCTTTTTGACCCAATAGCAACACGCTCATAGGCTGTCTGCTGGGAGAGAGCGCCATTCTTGTGGCTATAACATCTGCAAGAAGAGTCAGTGAGATATAAGCCTTAATGGCAGATCCTCCATATGCTCAGTTCTTCAAGAACAAGGTGGCTTTAAGATCACATCCAAAATTTTTGTTCCAAGCGGTGTCAGTTTCACTTTAATCAGGTTATTTTCTTACCTCAGTTAGGGTCCTACCAAATTCACGGTCCATTTTGATCAATTTCACGGTCGTAGGATTTTAAAAATTGTAACTTTCATGAGTGCAGCTATTTAAATCTGAAAATTCACAGTGTTGTAATTGTAGGGATCCTGACCCAAAAAGGAGTTATGGAGGGAGGGAGGGGGTCGCAAGCTTATTGTAGGAGGTGTTGTGGTACTGCTACCCTTACTTCTGAACTGCTGCTGGCGGCGGCACTGCCTTCAGAGATGGGCAGCTGGAGAGCGGCGGCTGCTGGCCAGGATCCCAGCTCTGAAGGCAGAGGTGCCGTCAGCAGCAGCGCAGAAGGATGGCATGGTATGGTATTGCCACCCTTACTTCTGCGCTGCTGCCTTCAGAGCTGGGCGCCTGGGCGCCTGGCTACCATTCTCCGGCCACCCAGCTCTGAAGGCAGCACAGAAGTAAGAGTGGCAATACCGCAACCCCCTTAAAATAACCTTGTGACCCCCCCCTTCAACTCCCTTTGGGGTCAGGATCCCCAATTTGAGAAATGCTGGTCTCCCCCCGTGAAATCCCTATAGCAGTGGTTCCCAAACTTTAACAACCTGTGAATCCCTTTCACTAAAATGTCAAGTCTTGCGAACTCCCTCCTAAAAATGAATATTTCCAGGGATTTTCTCCTTTATCTGAGTATAAATTATAAAAGCAGTGATCTTGGAAATATAAAATTTGTTTTTATGACATACTTATTACACACTAGTTATTAATTATTTATCATTACAGTATTTTTATTACAATATGAAAACAGCAACACTCTTCCAAGATCTCACTTTCGTAGCTTATATCACTTTGAATAAGCCTGTTATAAGACAAGGCTCCTATGTTTCATCAAGGAGTATCAGATGTGAAATAGCATGAAGGTATTTAAGAAGACAACTCAAAGAGTTCCTCCTGCACAAGCATTCAGGTCTTGAGCAGTCCAGGAAAACAACACACATTACAACAAAGCTTAAACTTGTTCTTCATAATAATTTTAAAAATACTAGCTGCCTATTTAATTTTAAAAACAGCAGAAAATATCCACCTCCCTTTCCATTTCTTATAAGGAATCTTGAAATGTAAATCTCCTCAGTGTGATAGATATGCTTCCATTGATCTGCTTAGCTCTTGGAAGTCAAGGGGCTCCAGGCTGCTGGCCCCGTGCTGCCTGGGATCCCTAGGGACAACTCTGTCCGCCATTAGGGAACTTTTTCCTGAGAACTCCCTGTAACATTTTGTGAACCCCCAGGGGTTCATGAACCCCAGTTTGGGAACCACTGCCCTATAGTATAGGGTAAAAGCGCACACAAGACCAGATTTCACAGGAGGAGACCCGATTTCACAGTCCGTGACGTGTTTTTCATGGCCATGGATTTGGTAGGGCCCTACTTACAGGTGGGAGTACTTTCTCATCCACAAATAGGCTGCTCTGCCAAATTGGCTGCCTGCTGTATGTAACGCTTAATGTTTTTCCTACTGTTGATAAAGCGAAACCTTTGTTACACTTGGCCCATGGTGCATGGTGGAGGTGAAGGGAAGATGTGCTGCAGTCTGAATAGTAGTATTTTCAGTGCATGCAGATCACGAGGAACAAATAGTACACAGAATCTATGTCCAGAAACTGGGGTTTGGTTTGAGGGATGGGCTCATGAGCTTTTAAGCACTAAAATAAAGTATCACTAATTCTTTTACTTTCTGATGATGTCTCGAGATCTTGGAGTTAAAACTACAGTGCTGGTGTTTTCTTCCTCTTTTGTCAAGAAGAAAATGTGCCATGCCAATGTGGTTACTTAGCAAATTTGGAGCAACTGGCCAGTCTAGGCATCTTAGCTTCAGCACTTTTATCGATGTCAAAGATGGGAAGGCAGACACTATTTCTGGAGAGCTTGTTTCCCAAATAAAGAGCAGAGTAGGACAAGCGGGAGAGGAAAGGGAATATAGCTGTCATGCACTGCCAGCGTGACTCTCAACTTCACTCTCCTGTTCCTTTTTCATTTCCCCCCCCCAATCCATTTTAATTCGCAATGCTAGGATTCAAAGTAGATGAAATTCAATAAGCATCCTGTTTGAAGATGTGGTGATCTCTAGTGCCAGGTAAGATAGATGTTTTCAGTAATATATTCATAACATCTAATTATATTTCTCTGAAGAAAAATATGTTTGGGGAAGTGCCTAGAGGCTTGTTTTTCAGTTTCTCTGAAATTTTGTTTTAACTCTGAGGTTTCATGAATGAGCTCTGATCATATCCAATAACTGCAATTGGTAGGTGCAAGTGTCCAGCAAACCTTAGGATCAGTCTCTGATCTTGTAAACTTTGCTAACTTGAATTTCAGCTCTGTAGATACTCTAAATAATATGATAAACTAAGATATTTATAGCACCACTTTTTTTTTTTCCTCCCCTTTCCTAGCATTTCCGTGGTTCGGAATGGATATTGGTGGAACATTGGTTAAACTGGTCTACTTTGAACCAAAAGACATTACAGCAGAAGAGGAACAGGAGGAAGTAGAAAACCTGAAAAGCATTAGGAAATACTTGACTTCCAATACAGCCTATGGTAAAACTGGCATTCGCGATGTCCATCTTGAACTGAAAAACTTGACCATGTGTGGACGCAAAGGGAATTTGCACTTCATCCGCTTTCCCACTTGTGCCATGCATAGGTTCATACAGATGGGTAGTGAAAAGAACTTCTCCAGCCTGCACACTACACTTTGTGCCACGGGAGGCGGGGCTTACAAGTTTGAAGAGGACTTCAGAATGGTATGTGGGAAATGCACATAATCTCACTCAGGAGCATCTATCTGTGAGTCCTTCTCCAAAACCAAATATGAGAGAATCTTTCTATTAACTAAAGTTTTCAATAAAATTACCTCTTTGTCACTCCTAGACGGTCACTTTTTTAACTTAAAGAATTGCTACTTGGGAAGAACTATTTAGAACAATACTTCCTTAGGGTGAGAGACTTGGTGGATTGATTTTAAAATAAGCAAGCAGACTTTGATTTAAATAATCAATTATAATCCTATTTTTCATTTATACTTTAGTTATTTTTTTTAGTTATTAAAGAGGTTGATTCTCTTTGGTTGGTAATCATTAAAATGTCATCAATTTGCAACTATGTATAGCCTTTAACACTGAATTTGGTATTTTTCTTGCTAACCAGGGGGATTTATGTAAGCAAATACATTTCTTATTTACTAGATGATTAATTTTTTTACTTGTGACTTGTTTCAAGGTCTGTTTGGATAGAAATTTTAATTCAATTAAAAATGCACCCAAAAGCATTTTAAAATTATTATTTAATGAGTTAAATAAGGCTACTGTAGATCTGCTGGATACATAAGAGAGAAAAAAAATTATCAAAATATGTTTTGCATTTAAAACCAAGTGATTTAGTACACAAAGGAAATATCTGTTAGTGAATTGAACTAATTGTTTCTGGTCACCATGTCCTTCAGGAGTTTAGAATTAGATCTCATCATCACACCTAGTTTTCATTCTTATATTGGAAGAGGAAAACAAGCTTTCCTCCTTTTTTTCAAATCCCAGTCAGCTTCTTAACTTTGAATGAACTATAGTCATTGATTTAAAGTAGTTGAATAAACTTAAATGAATAAAATATTCTCTCTCTATCTGAAAAAGGCTGCCAAAAGCTGTTAACACTGCAACAGACGCTAGTTCCAGGTCATTAGCCAGTGCAAACAAATACTGTTTAATTTAAAAAAAAAAAAAAAAAAATTAAATGATTTTAATAGATTATAGTAAATTTAGGCCTTTAACAGATATCATAATTTCAAATTAAATTTTAAATGAGTTTATTTTTAAAAAGAAAAATGTTTAAATTTTAAAAATCTATTTTTTTTTTTAAATCATTGATTTTTGTCCAACTTGATGAGAAAAGGGGGAGGAGATATTTCTGTCCTACTCTACCCTTTTGCAATCTCTCGATGATGGATCCATTTGTTTTGATCTCCAGTGAACTGTACTGCGAGTCCGATCATGGTCATCACATACAGCTCATAAGATTAATATGTCTCAAATTTCTAAAACTTACAGGTGCTCATCTTGTGTTCTGGGCACTTATCCCATACACTAAAATTACTAAATAAGCAAAGGACTTCCCATAAATATGTTCATCTTGGCCCACTCTCTTATCAGCCTTTCACAAGAGAAGAGGAAAAAAAAAAAAAAAGATGGCTTTTGCAGCCTCCAGAGAAGGCTAAAAAATCTGGGCTCTGACAGCTTGAATGGGTGGGGGAAGTGAGTTTCAAAACAGAACCCATCCTAGAGAAGGCCCTGCCAACAGCTTTCTGTCATTTGTATTGAGGGAGCTCCAGTGCCCCTGCTGATCTCTGCTGCAACCGTCTGTCACAGGGGGAGAGTAATTAGGTCCTAAACCAATGAGAGCCTGATAAGTTAAAATCAACACTTTGAATTCCACCCAGAAGCTTGTTAGAAGCCATGGTATCCCCCAGAACACAGGTCTGAAGTACTGCCAATGTGTAACATCACTTAGTGCAGAATGCTGCAGCCTGCTTACTCAGCTTCTGAATCATCCTGAGTTGTATCCATCTGTACAGTACGTTGTGGCAATGTATTTTGAGCCTGGAGAATAGTGGCAAGGTCTACATCAAAGAGAAAAGGTTGCACAGTGGCTTATTTTGTCATGGACCACAGTTTAAGAATCTGTGTCCTGAAGCATTGAAATGTCATTCTCTGAGTTTCTTGCATACCTGATACTTTTACATGCACACTGTAATGAGTTGTAATGTATAACCTAACTATGGGGATGTATATAGCAAAAATTTAGATGCATCCTTTCATAGAAACCGTGTTTAATCTGATTGCATGCATGTAAATCCATGGAGCTATGTATATTGGTAAAATGCTTTATTTAACCTCTGTAGCCTACTTTTGTATTTTTTCCCCTTGTAACGTTCATTTTTGTATTTCATAACAGTATTTCTAAATATCCATGAATTGTACTATCTAGTTTCCTTCAGGATTGCATAGCTGTAGCGGGAAAGTGTCTGCCCTATTATTGCAAAATAACACTTTCATATCCAAGCAGTAGTGTAACTTTTAGTATTGCTGCTGCTTTCTTTTATTCCCCAAGGAATCACTACTTCTTGCCTGTTTGAGAATCGGGTTCCAAATCTCCCTTCTAGCTTTAAATATTTTCCACAGATTTGATCTCAAATACCCTTATTCCTTCCTATTCTCTCCATTTCTCAAATATTAAATTTTCAGTTCCCCATTTCATATCTCTCCACAGTGATTGGTCCTGCTGTTCAGCCTACTCCTCCATCAGTTGGAATAATGGTTGCCACATTCATAAAACAAAACAGGAAGCTGGTGAAGATTTCTTAGAAAGGGGTGATATGTTCTTAATTTCAGGTATAGGTGAAGTGGTGAGTGGATACATATTACTATTATACAGATAACATTACTGCCCCATCCAATCCAGATGTAGATGTGTAATTAAAATAATAAGTGACTAAATATTACACTGAAAATAAAACGATTCCCTTACCTCAACATCTTCAAAATGTTAGGGGCTAAAACATCATTTTAAAATCAAACTTTATTTTTGCCGAAGTTTATGGGACCACCAGAGAAGTGGCATAGTATAGCTTCTAGGGCCTAGAAACACTTTTCCTGCATTATTGGTCCTTGCCATAGTGAGTCTAAGCACTCCCCACTGGCTTCCACAAATCAAAAGGGACAACGGACTGTTGCATGTGATCAGCAAACTTTATCCAGAATGTCTGTCTGCAAAACTGGGTGGCACTTAACTGGCAGAAACTACGCACTTGTACCTCCTTCCTCAGATACTCGATTCAGCGGACCAGAAAAACTAGAGCTACACTGAAGAAGGTTGCCTGACTGAAAGCAGTCCAGTACCATCACCAAATAGCTCACCATTTGGAGCTGTTCCAGTTCTGAGTTGCAGTGGCAGATTCTTAGAGGTGCTAAGCACCTGCAATTCCAAATAAAGTCAGAGGGAACTGTGAGTTCTCATCACCTCTGAAAATGAAACCTTTAGTCGCAGAAACAGGGAAGCAGGTAAAAATCTCCTATGCCACAGTCAGCTGGATTTGCTGTTTAGCCTCCCTCTCTGATGTAGGCCGTTTGTAAACCCTGGTGACTTAGGACAGTGCAGGAGAAAGGAGTGCCTGGGGATCATCCCGTGGTCCTGGGCAAAAATGATTGATAATTCCCCAGGCCATTGCTGCAGTGCTTCTGGCATTTGAGCATTCTTCCTTGGAATTCTAGGATCCAGCTGGATCCATTCATCTCTTAAGCCTATTTCTGAGGTTTCACTTATCAGCCAGAGGGCAATATATAATCCTCAGTGAGGAACAAGAATGAGTTAGTAATATGGTAGAATTTTCAGCTTGGCCTTTTTCCTTCCTTCCTGAATAATTTTACTGGTTGCATTTACTTGCAGGCAGCACTGCTGTTCCTGGGAGCTAGTTGTGCTGGCAGTTTTTCTTTTACATAGTTTGTCGCTCAGTTCTGACCATTTTTCGTTGGTCTGTATTAAGTCAACTTCTTCATAAGTAATAGGTCACAGGATAGCTGGATCCTGTGAGTAGACCAGGCCCAGCTCCCTGTTGTCAGTATTTATTAGGCCCAACTGAACCAATTAAAGGTGGGGAGGGCTGTACCTGGAGCAAAAAAGGCCTGTAAGAGGGTAGGATGAGGAGGAGTGATTGTGGCAGACTGTGCCTGGGGAGAGGAACCACAGAAGAGTAGGCCTAACTCCTGTGGTAGCTTCCTGGAACAAGGGGCCAGGTGCCTATGGAGGTCGCCCTGGGGGCCAGTGTTCCAGAAGGGAAACAGAATTGGCTGAGAGCAGAGCTGGATATGAGACAGGAGCTGGCAAGGACTGGGGTACTGCAACTGGCAGGATTACCTGAGACCCCACTGGCAGGATAGGCCATGAAATCCTAGGACAAAGGGAGAGCTGAGGAACTGGGGGTTTTGGGGGGGGTTTGTGTGTGTGGGGGGGTGGTCTGTTACATGCTTATGTTTGGACAAATAAACTTACTTAAAGGAGACTGGGTGTGTCAGAGAGTCCTTGTTAAGCTGTGGAGGAGCCCTGCCATGTCACCTATGGTGGAAAGCTGAGGTACTTTGGCCCTGGTAAAAGGGAAAAATTACTTGGAACTTTGGTGCCCAGTGAAGAGGGGGAAATCAGAGGCAGGGTGCTGCAGAGTGACTCTTGGCTGCGAAGGGGTGCTTAGGTGTCAGGTTCCCTATTTCAGGTTATGTCTGTAAAGAGGACATGGGATTCTTTGCTTGCTTACCTGCAATATAAATCCTTTGAAAATTCTTTACCTTCTTCTGGAATACCCTCTCTATCCAAAATGCATGTTTTTTCCACAATAAAATGCTTTGTAATATAACAAGAAATAACTCACACTGTCACTTGGCTTATGTTACAGAGAAATTCTAGATGAGAGACACTTGACATGTGGGGTGAGAGATGTGCCTCCAAATCTTTGACATTTCTATAAAAAACTGCCATGTTTCCTTACCATATTTATTTAGCTTGTGAATTATAAATCTGACATCAGAACCACTCCCATTGTATTTAGTGGCAAAATTCTTATGGATTTCAGTGGGTCTAGGTGGGGACCTTGTTCTCTATTCTATAGAGAATCAATCTAATGAGATATCCCTGGAAGCTCTTTAGGCATTTAACCAAGGTGGGAGTGGGGAAGGTAGTTTCTAACCTTTTAAAGTTGATTTATAAACACTTTCTCTTTTAAAACAACCTTAGGCATTTTCAGGCAGATTCAAAGTGTCTGTTTCTAGGAGTGTATTGTTAGTCACTGCAATGGAAAGTAATAGGGTTAGACTGATTTCTGACAGATTGTGGATCCTGTCATGTCCTGAAAGCTGAAATATTTCCGTATTAAATTTACACTCAAAGTGTAATGAAAACATGTCCATATAAATTATTTCTAGTCATTTTAAGCTGGAATGATATTTTTGTGTGTTCATTAAAATTGTGAACAATTATAAGTCAATACACTCAAGAGGTGCGAATTGTCTTGGTGTACGTCTGTTAATTTTATAATGTACATCTTACCTACTTTTAAAATAATATGAAACAGTGGAGCAAAAGTACACATAAATGAGAATAGGGAAAGTCTGCTCAGTGATTATTCACCACATGTTTGTTATTCCCAAAAGGCTATTCTTTGTTACTGATGGAATCTTGATCTATACCTTCTAGCAGGGCTTGAAAAATCCACTTGCCCACACCCATTAGGAAGATTCCCCAAAGAGTGCCATCAGCTACTGGAAAATCTGAGCTTTTGTTTTAAAAGCCCCGATGATTGCAAAGATAACCTTGATGTGAACAAATTATTGATGGGTGCCATGCTGACTGCATAAAGGCAGCTCCCTATGTCTCTATTGCTGCCCATAGCTCTCCAAGATACAGAAGAATGGTGTCAGTTTTGCCACTGTTATTCAGAATCCTTTGGGTAGCTGTGATACTAACAAAATTCTTGTTAGTTTTACTCTTCTTCTGCTTGAGAAGGCTAGAAGCTGTCACCTTGGGGCAGAGGAGTCAACAGTGGAATCTTAGGAAAGGTAAAGTAGTGAAACCTCTTACTGTCCCCATCACCCTTAGCAGCCAGGAAGCTCTGGTGAGGAGAACAGAGAATGCTCCTTTCTTCGCTCCAGCTTCCAAAGGAGGTTGGGGGAGAGAGGATCTTAAAACTTATTAGATACCTGCTATCTGCAGGCTGATATAAAAGATGGATCCTCTCAAGTGGGGAGGGAGGTCCAGGAATAGCACCCTGGTAGGTATCCTAGCCACCTCCCCTTTCTCAACAGCTTGGAGCGGGACTGCCCTTGAATAGTGGAACCCTACCCATCATTCATGTCAGTCTGTTGCTACTATGGCTTGTTCTTTGACTTGTAAGTGTATGGGCAGATTTCCAAACTCTGTATGGGGGTGAGTAGGAATGAGGTAAACTAGAAGAGAAGTAGGTTCAGAGAGATTTTTGTGGGGAGGAGGCAGAATATTAAGGGAGGAAATGGAGAACACCATTATAGCGGGGGGGGGGGAGAGGGAGATAGACGGTAAAGGTATACTGTGATCTGTTATACAAAAGAAAATGGAAAAATTAGAGTGAGGCCTGGAAGAGAGAGAAGGCATAACAAACACCAGAGCTGTAGCAAGTGGGGCTATTGCAATTGATACAATTGGTTTAAAAATGCACTTGCAAAATATTAAATATTAGAAACAAGTTTACGTATTTCCAAGAAAAGTCCAAAAAGGAACAACTGTGACTTTAAGCTATATTTAGATGGGATTCTAAAATTCTGATTTTATATAGAACACCCCAAAATTTTGTAACAGTTTGAATTGGTTTTGAAAACACAAATACAACTGAATTTGTATATAATGTGTCTTTTTGACTTCATTTAAAAAAAAAAAAAAAGTATACTCATCTCTGCCCTGGCAGGTCCTAATGATACCATTTATTTCCTTGCAAATATTTCAGATTTATCCATTGATGTTCCTGAACAGGGCTGAGTCATCTTATTCTTTGTTATTGGAGTCTTAGGGCAGATCTACACTTAAAACAGTGCAGCTGTTTCATCCTCCCAACCTAAAATGATATGTGCGTGTGTGTTGCAAGCTGGGGAGACGCTACAATGGACAGCAGAATCCTTATTATCAATAACTTCCTGGGGAGGGCAGCTTCAGCCAGAGGGGAGATTGGAGCTTGTGACATTTACAGTGAGTTTTACTTCTTTAAAGTGGGAGCCATTTCTTGTTTTTTGTTACTGCATTGCACAAATGGCTTTGTTTGGGACCTCCTATTACATTTTTATTGGAGTGTTTTGGAAACAGTTATGATAGCCACAAAACACAGGTTCTTAAGGCCTGAAAAACCATCAGGAGCAGGAAGTTATGGACAAGTTTCTCTCAAGCTTGGAAACTAGTGTGATCATAGAGGGAGCAATGCCATATTTTGTGCCTTCCCTACAATAGGTAATTTCCAAAGATAGGTTCCAGGGTTAGACAGTGGGGTATAGTGGTGTGCTGGAGAAGTCAACCGATACTACAAAAGCCACTGTTTGTAGAACAGAGACTACTCCATCTCCATACCCACCCCCAAATATAGTACACCTGCTCAAAGAGGATGTTTTTCAAATGCTTTCATCAAGGCCTTTCTGGCAGGTGTAATAATGAACAAAGGGAGACCGGGCCACACCCAAGGGGGGGTATAAATTGACTCCAGGGAGAAAGAGATGACACCAGACAGTTGTCACCAGGGAAGTGGCAGCTGACACTGTGAATGGGGCCTTTATTGATTGATTTCCCCCACAGTATAGTGGAACATTTCTTGCATCTTTGGGAAGGTTTAAGTCCTTGACATTAGTAAAGTAATTATCCACAGGAAAGTCTGACCATGCTGGATCAGAGTAGAAATTTCTTTGCAAGTAAATGACGTGTTTGAGGCCAGGTCTACACTACAGAGCTATATTGGTATAACTACATCACGCAGGGGTGTGAAAAATCCACATCCCATAGCAACGTAGTTATACCAACCTAGCCCGCCCCCCACTCCAGCCTCATAGATAGCGCTACGTCGATGGGAGAAGCTCTCCTGTTGGCGTAGGATCCTTGTTATCAATAACTTCCTGGGGAGGGCAGCTTCAGCCAGAGGGGAGCAGGCTTTGTACATTCACTTTCTCATGTGAAAGATGATAGAAGGCTGGAAAATACCAGCAAATGCATTGAAGTTACAGGAGACCATCCTTATTTAATGTAAAAGCTTTCAAACAAATCTTTAACCTTTATCATGCATTGTGTACGAAACTGGTTCTTTTTCAGCAAAACTGGGTCTTGAAAGGTTGAAGTCAGGATGGATCAGAATGTGGCAGGGTAGAATGATGTCACCAGAAAAGAAATAGACCCACTCAATACCATGGTTGAGGTCTAAGGCAACATCTATTTTCTTATGTGGGCAAGCTACTTGAGTCACTTCTATGAAGAAGGATAGATTTTGGTTAATGAACAGACCTGGTTCTCTTTCTCACGCTACCACTGACTTATAGTATGATATTGGGCAAATAAAGCTTTCTGTAATTCAGTTCCCTCACCTGTAGAATGTGAGTAAGTAATACTTACCTCATAAAGGTGTCCTGAAGCTAAAATAATTAATGGTTATAAAGAACTTTCAGCCTGCTAAATTGAGGGGCAAAATGTGACAAAATATGTTTTGTAATGAGGTAAAATAATTGTTCTCTAGTAATTTTTTTGCTGGGAATATTGTGTGAGAGAGAGCAGAGGAAGGACTTTTTTTTCAGATGATTGTGCAGCAACTGACCCAGCAGAGACACCTGAAAGCAGGGCAAATTCCCATTTCCCTGTTACCATGGATTGAAACTTTTTCATCCCCTGGGTGCAGAGAGCAGATCTGTTAGATCCCCCTCTACTTCCCCTACATTCCACTTCTCTCTAATGGAGCTCTGGATGGATCCCAAGAGTCGCAGAAATTAGAATTTTTGCTGTCAGAATCATAATTTTGTTCAACATTCTTCTTGATATTTATATTGATACTTCAGGTTGTTATTTCATTCTTAGGGCTGTGTTGTTATACTTTCAATTATATGAAATTGACTTATTGGAGAGACACAAACATTCACAGATGATTATTATGGTGCAATGTTGAATGAGATTTTAAGTCCACAAGTTTTTGAAAGTCAGAATAAAGGGTCAGATAACTACTAATTATGGCCCCTTGTTAATACATATTATATCAGATGTTTATTATGCAGCATGTTCACACAGCACTGAACAATGTGTGATGTGAGTTACAAATAAAATATATTGGAAAGTAACTATATTTCATTCCACTCCTTGAGTAATATAGAGAAAAGTGAATTTTCCTTTGTTATTTATGCATATTGCATCTGTCTACAGATGCATCTACAGTATGTAGTATTTTGCCTTCCTGCATCTGTGTTGTGACTATGTGAGGAAAGATCCTTATAATATATGCACATATTGGTTACTGTAGGAAACTTTACTCCGAATTTGGAGCAATTAAAAGTTAACCTCAGGGTTGCATTTAGCAAAACAAGAAAATTATTTCCTCTGTAATTAATGAGGGATGGTGGGGTTCATCTTAAACTGTCTCAGGATGGAGCACATCTTTTCTGATTGCTGTTCATTCAACTAGAGAAGTGGCAATCTAATAACTGGGGATTGTTCCAAATCAGCATGTTTATAAATCAGCTTTATAAGGCTACTTTTATAAAACTTCTTTAAAATTTTAGTTTTTCCAGCTCCTTTTCATTCTCCTCATTCATCATGTAAACAGTGCAACCTAGTACACCTGAGCAAGGGATAGCTATATTTTTTTCTCTCTGCATCCTTCCCCCATATTGTTTACTCCCCTGATATGGACTCATACTTTCCACAGAACTGTCCTATTATACAAGCAGGAAGCAACAGTCAGTCTGAGCCTATTAAGAAATATGTTATGACAAGCTTGAGTCCAGTCATGGGTGGCTTATGATGTTTCATAGGAAAACATCCTTTTTTAGACAAAAGTTATTTTATATCTCTTCTTGCCATATTCTTTCATTATCAAGGATTATTTCTGTGCACATGGGATTAGTTTCTTACATTTAAATCATGGAGATAATGACTGTGTGTTTTCATGAGACATCCTAAACTGACCCACCTGTATAACCTAAGGAAGAAACCGCTTTTTAAAATCTGTGGATAAAAAGGTGCTGTAGAAGTGTAAATCCTTACTAATAATGTTTCTGTATTTTGTGATGTGCCAATAGCACATCTTACACATTTAAATGTTTTCCCTACTTTCGGTTTCCTAAAGCATGGACCAGGGGATGGTGGTATTTTAGCTAGGAAGTTACTTAAGTTTAGATTTCAATGAAGTGTTTGATTTGAATGTTTGAATAAATAGATAACTGCATCCTGGGAAATGCTGCTGTCTATGCATGTCAGAGACTGTTAAACAGCTGCAGAGTAGGTTTCCCTGCAGAGTCTTCTGATTAATCTGAACTCTGACTTGGTGGCAGCAGTTTGCCGTGCAAGTAGTCCAGAAAATCTCTTTAAGGCAAAGGGAACCTGAAGCCTGTACTGCAGTGATTTTCAGCCTGTGGTCCGTGGACCTCTGGGGCTGCAGACTGTCTAAGATTTCCAAAGAGATCCGCACCTCCATTTGAAAATTTTTAGGGGTCCACAGGTGAAAAAAGGTTGAAAACTGCTACTGTACTGTATAGTACTGATTATTTTGCGATATGCCTGTTGTTGGGCAGACAACTATCTATTTTTACTTCACTTCTGGCTTAAATAGAACTTTAGCTACTTTAATAGTGACACATTATGCAACTCAAACAGTACAAAGTGCTTCATCAGAGCCTTTTGCCCTTCTCTGTGTTGCATGTGTTGAACTAACAAATGTTCATTTATTAACTTCTTGGTCTCTTCCAGATTGCTGACCTGCAGCTCCATAAACTGGATGAGCTGGACTGCTTGATCCAGGGCCTGCTGTATGTTGACTCTGTTGGGTTTAATGGCCAGCCAGAGTGCTATTATTTTGAAAATCCCACAGATCCTGAACAGTGTCAGAAAAAGCCTTACTGCCTTGATAATCCATATCCAATGTTGCTGGTTAACATAGGCTCAGGGGTCAGCATCCTAGCAGTGTATTCCAAGGACAACTATAAAAGAGTTACAGGGACCAGGTAAGGATGCTATATATACGGGGTCAGATTATTGCCACTTCCCTCACTGTCCCTCCATAGAAGACAGCTTGGAGATACATCAATCCATTGCAGCTGCTGGGGAGCCTTTGCCAGGGACCTAGGGACCCCAACTGAATTTTTAAGTTGCCCTCTCTTCATAGAGATGCTTGCATTGTCAAAACCAAAATACTACATTATTTCACTTGCTGTTGACTATTTAAGTACAGTAGTGTGTAATTAATTTTTTAATTATATAGAAAAATTACAATAATTATACAAAGTATCAGAGGGGTAGCCATGTTCGTCTGTATCCACAAAAACAACGAGGAGTCTGGTGGCACCGTAAAGACTAACAGATTTATACAACGTATCTAACATAAAATATTATAGCAATTCATACATTAGGGAATTAAAATATTCCTATATGTGATGAATATTGCGGGTAAGATTAATTAAACTAAAAATTTGGTGGTGGTTGTTTTAAATTATTGAAGCATTTGCTAACATCCTTTTGATTTTTCTCTATTAATAGTATGAAAGAAATATGAAGTTTGGTACAGTAGTTCCCAGCTTGTTTAATCTTCTCTAGCAATGATAATTAGATGTCTCTTTCTTCAATTTTGGGAGTGTAGGGGGTTCGGCCGGGGCTCGTCCCCCTCCGGGGCGGCGGGGAACCAGACCGCTTCGCTACTTCGGTCAGGTGTGTCAGGGAACTAGCCTGGCTGTGCGGCAAACAGTCAATAGCTCAGGTCCTCAGGCAGGTCTGAGCAAACAGTTCACTGTTAGCAGGCCCAGGCCCTGGCCCTGGGTCAGGGCGGGGCAGTAGAGTGTGGCTTAGGCCCTCAGGCAGGGGCTGCACAGACAAATAAGTTTAGGAGACCCAGGCCCTGGCTCCGAAGGACCTGGGAGAGGGGGAGACTGTCACCTGCACATTGGGTGGCAGGGGGGACACAGGCCCACCCACTCCTCTGCGTCCCAGCCCGGGGCCCTAGCAGCGGCAGAAGACCCGCTGCTGTGTCAGTGGGGATCCTGACCGCAACACACTGACATCGGCTCTGGGTGTGCTGCAGCCAGACTAGGGTCGGCTGCCCCGGGCTACTTCCTACCTCCCCCTCTAGAGGTACCTGCATCTGGATGGAGTCTTCCAAGGAATCAAGCACCATGGGCTCCTCTGAGTACCCGGCGAGCGGTAGGCTTGGAAGCTCCTCTGGGTAACTTGCCACCGGCAGGCTTAACAGCTTCTCCGGGGTCTGGTCGGCATCAGGCCTTGGCTGGTCTGGCCAGGCCTCGGGTCGGTCGCCAACTGCAGGAGTCTCCCAACCAGGATCTAGGCCACAGGCATCTGGCTTCTCCGGCAGCCAGGCCTCTAGTGAGCTCTGGGGTTGGGCTTTTGTACTTCCTGTCCTGCTCCACTGGCTCCGCCCACTTTGGCGTCCGGAGGGGTTCGTCCCTCTCTGGGGCGGCGGGGAACCAGACTGCCTTGCTACAGGGGGATTTGGCAATATTTCTAATTGTATTTGTTGTTTTCTATGACTCCCCCTTCATTGTCAGTCCATCATTCATATTAAAACCTCCTAATGTTGCATCTTTTCTCCCACTCTTTTAATGGGTAATCTGTGGCAACGCTCTGTTGCCTTCCCCACTCCTCTTTTTGATTAATGTAGAGGATATGTAACTCACTAATGTTCTGTTCTTCGTAAAGCTTGACTGTATATTCAGACCTATGGATAGATTACTTAAACACTAAAGGCACACTGAAAATTTCACTGTTTTTCATTACACATAAGATACAGAACATGTTTTTGACTTCAGCATATATATATATATATATATATATATAT